>CAKALU010062427.1:739-44001 GCA_916700995.1 Hozukius guyotensis | reverse complement strand
TTTAAGTTGTGAATTTCTTCAAATATGTATAGATTACATTGAATTATTAAGCACTTCAATAAGATGTTTATTCATCATCATTAGTCCAGAGCAATGTGAAGAGGAGTGTCTCATTTCCATTCACTGGCTGTAGATGTGCCCAGATATATAGATCTGCTAGTCTGCTTGGTCTGTTGTTTGATTCATCTGCTTCCTTCTATTTTCTCTTTGAAATGCTTTGAGACTTGTTTATAATAAAGGTGTATGAAATTACTTTGCTAAACAGGATTGCCTGTTTAGCCTGGGGCTAGTAAAATCCCACATCAAGCTACTAAATCTAGCAACTCACTTGCCCGATCGGACAGGGGGTGAAAAATAATTAAACACATTGTTATTATCTGGAGCTGAAGTAGCTAAGGAGGGAGCCATGTCACACATGCACAGTACCGATCGGGTAGTCTTTGTTGTCATTATATAACCACTAATTGATAAAACAATTTGTATATGGGCCAGTAAAAATGTACTTTGAGCAAGTAGATTTCTGAAGAAACATTAACGTTGAACCCTGTTGAATACAGAGGTCCTTTGTTTCTGTCAATCCTTTGGAAGACTTTATTATTTAGCATTACAAACCAGCCAGTATTCTGTGCAGTTAGACGACATTACATTTCATGATTTGTAGCAGCTTGCTGGCTGGTGCGGCTTTAATTTCTTCTTTTAATTTCATCAAGCTTACTTGCTTTCCAAATAATTTAACATCTCTGATATAGATAGTGTCAGTTCACACTCAGTGAAGCCAGACAGATGACTGAAGTTGCAGCATTTCAACAAATTAAAATGATTCGTCTTCAAATCATTCATCTCTTTGCCTTATTTCACCTTGTGGTTTTTAACCCCTGTGTCTGCCTTGTTTTTCCATTTTTAATGTTTTCCTCACATCTCCTCTCTCTACTACTACTCCCCTCCTTTCCTCTGCTCTTTCTCTCCATCTACATCCTCTAAAATGATATAAATTCATCTCTCTCTCTTCTCTCTCTGAGCAGCAGCTGGAGGGGGATCTGGAGACGCTGGCCCTGGTCACATACTCCTCCCTGGTCGTCTCCATGCTGGCCCTCCTCCTCACCGTCCTGGTGCTTTCCTGCCTTCGGGGCCTCAAGTCCAACACCAGAAGCATCCATTCAAACACAGCAGCGGCCATGTTTTTGTCAGAGCTGGTGTTTCTGCTCGGGGTCAATCAGACGGAGCAGCAGGTAGATACTGGTGGGGGGTTGTGTGCTTGTGTTTCTGTAGTTTGTTCTGTAATGTCTTTTGGCTTGCCTTCCTCTTTTTCCCTTCATATCACTGCCCATCCAGTTCCCAACTTGCAGCTTTGTGAATGAGCAAACATTTGATTTTGGCCTCAAAATTAGACAATTTTTAACCACGTTTTGCAGATTTGAAGGTGTACTCATCTCCAAATTGTGGCCAGTAGTTGAAAACTGCCTTCTTGCTTTATACTGAATGTAATATATCCCCCATCTCCGGTGCAGCTCTAAAGGATATATCAAGACATCTCTGTCTTTTTACCTTTCTATATCGCTCAGTCTTGCTCACGTTTTGCCTCTCTACATCACATATGTGTTTTTTTTTTGCTGCTTCTTTTACTGTATGTCATCTTCTTAGAGAGAGGCGAAGTCTCACCATGGGACCTTATTTCAGAAAAAATATGTACTGTAGTCAACAGCGAGAGACAAATATTTTTTTTGATCCCGTTTGAATTGGGCCATGAATCACACATATGATGTTTGTCAATTTAAAAGATCATTTTGCAAGTCAAGAAGTATAAGACTGTGAAAATACATAATTAGAAAGATTACACACCCAAAAGTCGCATAAGTGGCATCTCTGTCGCTGAAGCTACGATGCCTGTGTGTTTCGTACTGGGATGTACTCACACAAGCAACGGGTCTTGCGCGTTCTTTCACTTCCCGGCTGATAAAAAGACCAGGAGTAGCTGGATAAAACACATCAGGTACGATAATGTTACATTTGTGCGTGGAACATAGCTAAGTTAGCTAGCTAGCTAGTGTTGGTGACGTATATTGTGTGAGACGAGAGATGTAGTTCATTGAGCGGTTTCACACAAAACTAAATGATACTACGACAAACTGCGACTTTCTTGACTTGCAAAATTATGTTTTAAATTGACAAACATCATATGTGTGATTCATGCCACAATTCAAACTGTATCAATAAATTATTTGTCTCTCGCCGTTGAAACACCGGAAGGGAAAGGACTTCGCCTCTTTATTATGCTCAACACTTCCTACATTTTTCCTCCTCCCCTGTCCTTGTTCTCTTGTTTCCTTCCTCTCCTGACCACTTTCTCTTTCTGTTTTATTACATCACAAATATGGGTGTGTGTGTGGTTGTATGTGTGTGCATGTGTGTTTAAAGAGCAGCGAGTCTTGTACAGAAGGTTCTGCAAATATGTGCTCACTCAGCATGAAATCTAATTAATTAAGCTGTATCCCCCACACGGTCGACTGTACGGCTCTTACAGTGCGACTGGTTACTTCTAGCCGAACAATATGTTCTCTAATTCATGTGCATCATGCTTGGGAGAGCATGTTAGTGCTCGCAGCGGTCCTGTGTGTTTGTGTGCATACTTGGTTTCAGTCTTCCTATCTTTTAGTGTGTAACTTGTGTTGGGATTCCTGTGTGTGAGTGTGAAATTCATCGTCTGGCTGTATTCTTGCCAAGACTGCTGCTGTTTGTGTGTGTCGTCTCTGGCTGTGTTGTTAGGAATCTGAACTGAGCTTCTTTTAACTTTAAATTCTGGGAAGTACAAGTCTGCTCTCCTTATCTTAAAGATGTAGAGCGCTCAGCTGTAGTATTTGTTGAGTGAAGTATTTTTCTTTTGTCGTAAGAGTCCATGAAGGTTGAGAGAGAGTTTACATTTACATTTAAGGTGTTTATGACTGCAACAGCTTAGTGATGGCATAGTTTGTTTTCTTTGGTATGAACTGAAGTGGAAAAGTTTTTGACGCATTTCTATATATAATTTGTTTAGGTCATCATGTCACCAACATGAGCCTTTCGGTTATGAAAAGGGCTGCAGCTATCGATTATTTTAGTGATCGAGTATTCTACGATCTATAGTGGTTATTTGCATAAAAACACATAATTCAAACTAGAATGGCACTCGGAGAGCGCAGACCTCTGCCAAGCTGCCCGAGTACGATTGCCCCCCCTCTCCGTTCAGCTTGCGCCATCATCCACGTGTATTTTTGTTTATGTTGTGATCAGCTGTACGCAGCAGAGCAGCGTAAAACACTTCATTCAAACTAGACAGAAACAAAATAAAGCTCACCTAAACCTTCGTCGTCACTCTTTCCAACAATCACCAAGTGTGCTTTGGTCAAACTCAACTGTAATTTCACCAAGTTTAATGTGAAAAAACGCAAAATCCACAGTTGTCCCTCCACCCCCCCCCGCTCTCTCTCTGTCCCTCTCTCTGCAGGCAGAAGGAAAGAGGCAGGGTGACGCATCATGAATGCGTCATCAGTTACACTGCGCATGTCCTAAAGCCTGTGGTGTTAATGCACAGGCTGAGCGGAGTTATTAAATTCCCAAAGCCGGATCATGATCTGGATCGCCACCAAAATCGAATGGATTGTTCATTATGCCACACCCCACCCCTCCAAAAAATTTCATTCAAATCCATTTCGGACTTTTGGAGTAATCTTCCTAACTGACAAACCAACAAACCAACGCCGGTGAAAACATAACCTCCTTCCTAGGCCTTCGGCCTTGGCGGAGGTAATGATTAAGACATAAATGATTGTATTTTTAAATAAATATTTGCTTCGATTAAAATAAATCTTGGCATTAGTAGTTTTAATTATGTATTATAAGCTGCTTAGAGCTAGTGTTAGGAAGTTAAACTGTATCTATTTTATATTGCTGCAAAACATCTCCTTCAAACGACTGGATTCATTCAAGTTTCTCACCAAAAACTACATTTTACAAGATTACATTTGAACACATCATGATAATGTTATAATTTACCTTCGCCCAATGGTATTTTTACTGAATAGACCTTGAACGCATCATAATGTAACTCGGTGCAACCTCCGTTAACGTTAGCTGTTAGCTCCGTTAATTAGCCAAGTAGGACTGTGCTGCTCACCGGCTGCTAACGTTAACTAGCTCTCCTTCTGCCGATTTCAACACGGATTTGTTGTTCAATTCAATCTGCACACCGTTGATTAGCGGCACCGCAAACCCACGCCCCGGAGTTTGCCTGGGCAAGAGGGTTAAACGAAGCCTCGCAAATAATTTGCATCGATGATTTTTGGTAATCAAGTCACTCAAGTTTCTGGAGGAATATTTCCAGCCCTAGGTCTGAATATTAAGTGTCTGTCCTGTTGGCAGGCTGCAGTCAAACATCCCAGAAAACCTGAGTTAATAAAAACTCACATGGACTCACAAGAAGCTTGTTCATTAGACGTTAGAGCATTTTGTCAACTGTAAACCTCAAAGATTTTGACAGAGAGGGAGAGTCGAAGCGAATCTGATTTCAGTCCTTGCAACTTAAGGCAAAACAGGATGGACAGCTTGAGCCTTTTAAGCTGTAATCCTCCTTGTCTGGTGTTTATATTAATTAAGAAATCAAACCAGACTGTTTGTTCTCACTTGATTTGGTTACACTTGGTATTCAAAGCATGACTTTGAAGGCTGGTTGTCAGTTGCCAGCAGCCATCTATTTTAACTCACAAATTTGTGCCTTAACAAGTTATTAGATTTAGTTTTTTACTTCTGACAAACAGCACCACAGTTCTCTCAGAAGACAGTGACGTGCCCTTTCAGATGTGTAGGTGCCGTAATTCAGAGCCACTTGAGTTTGAATGGCATCTTTCTCATCTGGTTAAACAAACAACACAGACCGAAGGCCCCAGAGTTCAAATAAACCACTTCAGACATGCTCGAATGCAGCCGGAGGGTAATTTCTCAGATATTATTCATGGAGAATTTCAGCGTCACTGCCAAATCAAACAGCAGTACTTAACTGACAAAAGTGATTTGGAAGTTTATCTCCGGCCCTGACAAAAAGTACTGAGATTCATTCCTCATAATATGCAATCTAAACCATGGCAGTACAGACCTCAGATATTTATGTTATCATCTATTAGCGTTGATTTGACATCCTCTCTGCATTCATGCAGCATTATTTATGGCATAAAGACAAATTTGTCCACATCCATCAATACTATTTCGTGGATATTTCAAAAGATGAAGAGGAATACATCAACCATGGACCAAGATGACATTTTATAAATATCTCTCCAAAATTATTCATAATATGTATTACTAATACAGAAATGCTGTTTGTAGCAGTTCATTACCTTAAAAGCTCATGAAAGCTTGAAATATAAGATTTTAAATTCAAACAATTGGAGCAAATATGTTTCAACTGAGCTGATAATTCTCATTAAAGGTACAATGTGTAGGATTTGGCGACATCTAGTGGTGTGGTTGCAGACTGCAACCAACTGAGTATCCCTCCGCTCACTCCTCCCTTTCCAAGACTGTGGTAACGGGAGCCACCGAGTGCAAAACCGTGGTAATGCCGTTCGCCTCGCTCAGAGGCCATCCTTACTATAATAACACTACTGTAAGCTGCCCTCACATGATAAGACATTTGCTCTTCACTCACCGCAAGGTCGGGCACAGAGCCTTGCAGAGGCAGCAGGTAAAATATGTCACCAAAAACAGCGAATGGAACACCATTCACCGTTTCTAGGCAACAACAACAGTTCCACTTGATCTCATTGGTTGCACTTTTTGGTTTTTTATTTAGTGCGAAGAGACATAACAGGTGATGCAAAACAAGACAAAAAAAGTACAGTTCATTGGGTAACATGACGGTAACAGTACCGGTAACGTAATAATCTGGGGTTGGTCCTTCGATTTGCCTGGTGGTACCACAGTTTTGCACTCTGCGGCTCACGTTACCGCAGTTTCACAAGCGTGTCGGAGAACTACAGTGGCCTTCAGGTAACGTAAAAACCTGAAAGGCTCTCTCTAGGGCCAGTGTTTGGTTTGTCCGTTCTGGGATACTGTAGAAACATGGTGGACTCCGTGAAGAGGACCCGCTCCCCTAACAAAAACACAACAGTTCTTAGTTTCGGGTGATTATACACTAATGAAAACATAGTTATGAATATTATATTCCATTATTGCTAATAGATCCCCCGAAATGTTACACACTGTTCCTTTAAAACCAGGAGACAAGTTAGCATTATATTGGTTTCTTGCTGTTTTTACCATCGTAAACAGATTATGTTACATGAAGGCTTTCAGACTTTTACACACATAACTGCCGTGACAACCACATTACCTGCCAGGGTGTTCTTTACTAAGAAGGCACCCTTGGGTGTTATTACTATAATTCAGCACATTAACAACATTCATTTAGAATCATATCAGGTATTTTGAGCATTTCCTGGAGACAAACTGTAACATGCTGCCATAAACTCTGTTCATTAGTCGCGTTGGTAATTAAATCATGAATGGCTGTTACTTCATCGCTGACACCTGCTGCGTTGTAATAAAGACATGTTGGTCGCTTGCCAAGACGTCTGCTCTGCAACTGTCACCAAATCAATACAAGGGATTTAATTTTTTATTTCTCACCATCTTTTCCTCCTAGTTTCATCCCTGCTTCTCCTCTTTTCTTTCTCCTTCTGCTATCTTCACCTTTTCCTCCTTCCTTCCTTTAATTATTCTTTTTCTCTCCCCCGTCCAGTTCCTGTGTACGGTCGTCGCCATTCTCCTGCATTACTTCTTCATGTCCACGTTTGCCTGGATGTTTGTTGAGGGCCTTCACATCTACCGCATGCAGACCGAGCAACGCAACATCAACTATGGCGCCATGAGGTTCTACTACGCCATCGGCTGGGGCGTGCCTGCTATTATCACAGGTAACACATACACACTAGGGATGTCACGGTGAGGAAAATTTCCCACCGGTTAATAAACCGGTGTTACCGATTACACCGGACATTTTCCAAGAATAAATGACGCTCAATATACGTAGAGTGCTTACTTTGTTCATTAACGTTGGATGGCTGTGTCTCTGGCCTCTCTGGTCGAGCTTTTGCTGCAGAGCTGCAGGTTTCCACCTGGCGCCGCTGCACCTCACACACCGGCTGTGAACGCTCCGTCCTCCTCACGGTGAATGCCTCATTAACGTTATGGTTCCCTTATAGAGAGGCGAAGTCCCGCCCCTTCCGGTGGAACACCATGGGACCTTGTTTCGGAAAAAATATAGTATAGTAGTTAACGGCGAGAGACAAACACTTTTTTTATACCTTTGAATTGCGTCATGAATCACACATTTAAAACATAATTATGCAAGTCAAGAAAGTAAAACTGTTGAAGTATCAGACTGTGAAAATACGTAATTAGAAAAACTAAACACACCCATCAAAAAAGCAAAACGACAGTAGGGGCGGTGGGCAATGTTGTCGGTGTGTGCACGACCATCATGTAACACGTTGTAACATCAACTACCGCTGCAGCCTACTAAGCAGTCAAACACATGCAGACACGTAAGATCTCTGTGATATGTGTCGGGAGCGTGTCTATGCATCCAAGTCCTCGCCTCATTTATACATTCATGACAACACACACGGTCATATATGTGCACAGACACGCACATCACACACACATTAACAACGAATCTGGCTGTGTAGATAAGGTGTCCTATTGACACTCATATTAAACAGGTTTCTCTGACATTTTAATATAGAGATAGTAAAGCACATACACACACAGACGCAGGCAATTTCTTCCTTGACACATACGGTAAGCAAGTAATATCTGTCTGCTTTTTTCTGTCTCCCTCCGTCTTTTACACACACACACACACACACACACACACACACACACACACACACACACACACACACACTCACACACACTGGCTGCATGTCTCTTTCCTCGGGCTCAGAGGTGCGTTTAATCTGTCTGTCCGTCTTTATTCAGGCTCTTCCTGTCTCTCTCTTACTTTTGCAATTCAATTTTGAAAATTCTTTATACCCACAACTGTCAAAACCTCAACAGTTGTCCAAACAAGGAATAAAGACTTCACAGTTTATGTCGCAAATCTCTCAGCGGCCTCGTCTAGTGCCAACATGGAGGTGTGGTTTGGTCGTACAAATAATGGATGAATAAAAAATTACTTGTCATGATTAAGCAGATAATGTGTAAATTGTTGTGGTGTGGATGGTCGTGAGTTCAGTGATGTTCTCGGTAAAAATGATTTGCAAACAAATCTAGCGCTGCAACTAACGATTTTTTTCATTGTAGATTAATTTGTTGATTATTTTCTCGATTAATCGATTAGTTGTTTGGTCTATAAAATGTCAGAAAATGGTGAAAATGTCAATCAGTGTTTCCCAAAGCCCAAGATGACGTCCTCAAATGTCTTGTTTTGTCCACAACTCAAAGATATTCAGTTTACTGTCTTAGAGGAGGAAAGAAACCAGAAAATATTCACATTTAAGAAGCTGGAATCAGAGAATTTTGACTTTTTTTTTTTTCTTAAAAAATTACTCAAACAGATTAATCGATTATCAAACTAGTTGATTATTAATTTAATAGTTGACAACTAATTGATTAATCGTTGCAGCTCTAAACAAATCCAAAAATATTTTGGATTTTATCTTTGCTGTTTTGTCTTTAGCACTAGTATCCTTCAAAACACACAAGTTTGATATTAGTGTAAAAGAAAATACAAAATAGCTACAACATTTGGCTCATATTAATGTTAGATAGTAATTTATCAGAAGCATCAGTGATAAATTCCCAGTACAAATCAGTACTGGGACTGAATCAATATTCTGAAAATGTATATTGACATCTCTGAAAGCAGAATAGTGTAATCACCATTTACAGCCACTGTTTCCAATGAGCTGATTACCTTCAACATGATGTTTCGTCACCTGAAATTATTATTTAAAAAATATCTAATGATTAAAAGATTAATAGCTAACATTACCTGGGATGTGTTCTGCTATGTCTCTGACCTTTCCTGCCACTGTCATTCAGGTAATTACATGCTGTCATATCCTGTGCTGCCTCTCTCTTCCTGTCTGATGTGACCGTCTGTCTCTGTCTCTTGGCTGCAGGCCTGGCGGTGGGTTTGGACCCAGAAGGTTACGGGAACCCAGACTTCTGTTGGATCTCCATCTATGACAAACTCATCTGGAGCTTCGCTGGTCCCATAGCCATCGTCATACTGGTAACTGTCTCCCTTTCTGTGTGATATACTGTAGTTAATGCTAATGTATGCACACACACAGTTGAATAAAAATATAGTGTAAACAGTAGGGTTGGGGAAAAAAAGTCGATTCACCTATGCAATGCATTTACGATTTTGTAATCCATTTTTTAATTTATAAAGAGAGAGCTCAGAGCTAGCGACGGACTTGGCAAAGTTAGCAGAAGTATACACGTGACTGCATTAGGTTTACAAAATAAGGTGTTAACAAAGTGGATATACAAAATACATATATGGAAATAAGATTAATTCGATTACATAAACCAGAAGTATAAAACTTTACATGTCCCTTATAAATGAAAAAGAAAATACCACTAATTTGTGAGGGAAAAATTTGATTTTTTTTTGGGTTGCTGGAAAAAAATGTAATAACTAATTCCTGACAAGGACTGATATATTTGACTTTAGGACATCTCTGACTACATACAGACACAAAATCGAGCATTTATACTTTATCAATTTAGATATTTTCCAAAGTAAATGTCCCTAGAAGTGTATGATTTAACTTTTCCCCATGGTCTAGTGTTAAAAAAGTTAACAAAAATCGTAATAAATTGTAATATCGAATCGCAATACTTGTAGAATCGCAATACATATCGAATCGGCACCCAAGTATCATGATAGTATCGAATCGGGAGATAAGCATATCGTCCCAAAATAATCTGCAATAGGTGCTTATAATCATAAAACCTAGAGCAGATAAGCTTAACTCAGCTTACTAGGCTTGATATCATCCTAAAGTAAACTCTTCTTCAAATAGAAATGTACAGAAACTTGGCTCCTTATTCCCTGCCTTTGAATCGCTGGCTGGATACTCTCCCAAAATTGACCAAATCATATCATTAGTGGCCGCGCTCCAAATGAATAATACAAACACAACCCACTTGAACTCTGCAAGACCATAATTTTAACAACTTCACTGCAACATCGTAGACAGGAAACTGTGCCAGGTTTTTATAATGCTTGTGAATAATTTCAGTGCAGCGTAGCCAGTAATCAGTCTCATTCATTTCTAACCTTTAGTCATACCTGTATTTATTTCCTTTTTTCTTTCCGTCCTTCTGTTGTGTCTTCGCTTCTTCTGTATAATTCATTTATTCAGCGATTTCATTTCTTTCCTTCACTAATTTGTCTATTTGTTGTTTAAAGGAGGAACAAAAACAGAATTGAGAAGCAATTCATAGACTTGAATGTCTTTGTCCTTTAATAAATGTACCTTTTTTTCCACATAGATGACTATTTTATCCACATTGATTTTGTTTCATCTGTTTATCCTCATCCGTGATGTTGCTGACGGCAGTGATTGATTAGCTGGAATGCATTAAAAATGTTTGTATTGATTTCCCTCTATCCAGATGAATGGAGGGATTTTCATGATTGTAGCCAAGATGTCCTGCAATCCCTCTCAGAAGGAGACCAAGAAGCTCCCCGTCATGTGAGTACCCACCCACCAGGGTTAAATTACTTTGTTGGGTATTTTTCATCATGGTATGTAAGACCACAGTCTCTTATTACTGTACTTTTCATGTTTTGGGGAAAGGTTTGCTTTATTTCAGGCTTCAGAGGGTACTGTATAAAGATGGTACTTTAAAGATGGTCTTGACTTCAAAATAGCCTTTGCTGAACCCAGTTGAAGCACGAAAAATGAAATATGAATTACTATACAGCATACATAACAAGTGACTACCAACAACCTCAATAAAACTATAAAACTGTAAACTATAAATCTCTGCTTATATTAATCTTTTGTGTCTGCCGACATATGAGCATCACAAAGCCGTAGGGAGTGTAGTTTTGAAAAATGGTTTGTGACTGCTGAACTAACGGGGAGCAGAGGGGAATACATCTGTGTCATTCAGTCAATGTTGATTTGATAGACAATGATCATGTCAGTTCTTGTTATTGATCACATCACATGTGCATAAACGACACAAGGAAATCCCTCAACCCCTCTTTGCCTCGCTCCCACATCTCTGCCTCAGTATTCATCCTGTGGTTTCTCTGCTGTCGCCTTTTCCTGCTGGTTCTCACTTCCTGTCACTCTTGTGTTTCTGTCTCTAAATTTCTTCATTACCCATATCGCATCAATAAAGAATTGGCTGTGTGTAGATAATGTATAGATGTATAATGACCACATTGTTATGATGTCAGAAGTAAAAGTATATTGTGGTATGAGGTGGCAAGAGCTGGTTAACTAGCCAGCAAAGTAATCAGTGTTATTATTGACATCCCAGTCAAAGCTTATTAACCATGTCATTAACTTGTACATCCAAGTTGTACATGTAGAGATTAGGGATGTCACGATACCAGAAATTTGGTTGATACCGATACCAGTGAAATTCCACAATTCTCGATACCAATTCAATACCATGGTAAATAAACAAAAGTAAAACATTAAATCTCATGTACTTCAACATACACTCATTTATTAGGAGTTTGCATTTTTTTTTTTAAATAATGTTATTTACTATTATTATTTATTACTGTACTTCTCATATTTTGTCAGAGCTTCTCCCCCACTGACGTCTGTGTTTCTCTCTCCAGTGCTACTATCCGTAACGCCTTCCTGCTGCTGCTGGTAGCCACCTCCACCTGGCTGTGTGGTCTGATGGCTGTGAACAACAGCATAGTGGCTTTCTACTATATATTCGATGTCCTCTGCCTAGTGCAGGTATGAACAATGTGCATGTTTACATATATACATGTTGGTTTACTCTAGCACTGATTCAACTTCCATCTAGTTCATTACAGCTTTTACATTTTTACATACAGTACGTCAAAATTACTGGCCAAATAATAGTTATTTTTGCTCGAATGAAAAGAATAACAAGGTAGTGCGTGTCCAAAGGAAAAGACATTATAAAACATCTGCAAGGATCTTGCAGATTAGCAACTTAAATTTAAACTTTCTACTGCTCTCTCTCTCTCTCCCAGGGTCTGTCGGTGATGCTGGTCTTCACTGTGTTCAACTCCGAGGTTAAGGAAGCCTGGAGCGTAGCCTGTCTGGGTAAGAAGAGCCCCGGAGAAGACCCACCGAGAGCACCGCAGAACACCGTGAGTTGCACAGTTACACACAGTTACACACACTCTGCACACTCGTCTCTGCTGAACCTAAAACTTTTTAATGTCGGTTGATATCTTGGTCTGAAATAACGTTACTATACAATCATTTTCACGGCGTATTAGGCTTATGCCGATTGGCTATCGGATTGTATAAGGGATGATCGACAATGTTTTTTTCCTATGCCAATATTAAGATGATTTTATCAGATCTAAGTTGTTGTAAAAATAATCTAGAATCATTTAATGATGTTTCTGGTGGAACGCTATGTCCACCCGCTGAGTCCTGTTAATCAGCACGAGTGCGAAGTGAATTTTAAATCCTTATAAACTGCCTCCTTTCTATGGATCTGACATCCTGCATCTCTGTTCTCTATATGCCTGCACACCAAAACTTTGCTCTGCGCTCCATAAGAGTAGGTAAATTTATGGATATGATTTGGATAGTGATATTACAGATAATATAATAATGTTAAACGGAACATAATGCTGTGATATAGTCAGCACATTGTGTTAATAAATATTTAAAAATATTTGAATCATTTACATGAGCTATAATATTATAAAGTGATGGTTATTATTCCACAATAATGACTTGCAGGGTGAATCTGAGGCCCTGATGTGAAGCTGTAAATCGTCTCAAAGCCATTTACTGTGTTTTATTCTGTTCCACAGTATTCTCTAAATGCACATCCTCACTGCGTCCATTACTAGAGCAGCACAATGGCCCTCCTGCCCTCCATTCCTCCTTCCCTGCATCCACCCATCCATCTTTCCTGTCCTCCCTGTCTCCTCTCCTTCTGCCTTCAGGGTCTGTCGCTGACCCAAATAAAACAATATACCGACCAGTGGAGCCCGGCCCGCTCTTCAGCCCACTTCTACAAAAGCACTGTGCAGTGTGTGTGTGTGTGTGTGTGTGTGTGTAACCCTATCCTGTCTTCACATATTTTCTTCACTCTCTTCCATCTCGTATGTGTTTTTTTAGTTCATTGCACTCTGCTTTCTTTAGCCTCATTATCTCTCCTCCGTGCTACTGCCAGTGTGTGTGTGTGTGTGTGTGTGTGTATGTGTGTGTGTGTGTGTATGTGAAGGTGTGTATGCATGTTCACAGTCCAATATCCCCTTTTTATCCCTTCTTCTATCCTGTGAACTTCATATGTGGCCTGGATGTGTGTGTGTGTGTGTATGTGTGTGTGTGAAGGTGTGTTGGTTTATACGTAGTTCATTTCACCCTTTTAACCCCCATTTCCTGTGAAGCTCTTCCGATCCATCACTGAGCCATCTGGGGCAAAATAACTGCATCTTTCCAAAACTATTATTAGACACAAATGACCACCTATTCGCATCCTAACGCCTATCTGACTCACACCGTGTGATACGTTATTTATGACTGCAGTGACCTAATACAGTATAGTATATATATAGTAGCTTCTGCTCCACGAGCTTAGCCTCCTTCATATTTATTTTTTTTTCCTGGTCAGCTTTCAGTAACTATAATAGCTCCAAAAAAAGTCTCAGGAAGCTGTAGTAAAATATCATGCAGGTTGTTTTGAAAGCTAACAAAAAGAAAGATGTCTTGACAGGGTGATTACATTTTAGCCACCTATTATAGTACTAAGTAGGGTTGTACCCAAATCAGATTTATTTGATTCGAATCAGATTTGGCTGTTCAATACGAAGATTCGACTACTAGTTCCTATTTTTTTACATTATCTGGCAATCAGAAAATCCATTGGCGTGACTTTCAGTGATGATTTTGACCACATTAACATAGTCAAATAAGGTCTGCCACAGTTTCACAATGAATCGGAAATATTTTTATACTTCTCAACCGGTGGGGTCCACACAGTCTGCCGGGGGATTCAACTTGGCGGGTCAGGGATGGCCACTAGGTGCGGAAGGATGCCCTCGTGGGACCTCTCCCCAGTGAGGGCACCACAGTGCGCCGCGACTGGCTCTCGGCATAGAAAGACCCGGGGTGAAGGTGGCTCGCGGCTCCGGCTGTGAGCATTACAGCACCCCTCGCCCGGACCTCGCCGCTTTCCTGAGCTGTTTAGGGTTTGCTGCGCCCTCTCTCCCTACGGGGACTGAGGGACGGGGCCCCCTCGCTCATCCTCAACTGCCAGCTGGGGCAGACTGTCCTCCGAGGTGCGAGGTGCCTGCGGCGTTGTCCAACCCACCCAGCCTGTCTTGAAACTCAGACCCTGTCTCATTTACCATGCTTTGTAGGTA
The DNA here is from genome assembly GCA_916700995.1 of Hozukius guyotensis. Lineage (NCBI taxonomy): Eukaryota > Metazoa > Chordata > Actinopteri > Perciformes > Sebastidae > Hozukius > Hozukius guyotensis. The sequence goes on along the minus strand of CAKALU010062427.1, from coordinate 29,402 downwards.
CTGTTTGTCATCTAGCCTAAAACGACGGCTCGACTTAAAGATTTTCAAGACGACTGAGGGGTCACTGACAATGATTCAACTCCTCGAATTTCAGGGGGGCAGCTCTAGTACTAAGTACTCATTATCTTATGATATGGATAGAAATCTTCAGTATCAGAAAGAAATCCTCTATACAAAGATGAATTATGGAACAGACGCTAGAGGAGCACAAGTAGCCCACAATGAGGGTGGGATTTCAACTCTTGATACAGTGCAGTATGTGGTGTAAGTACAGCCATGTTTAAAAAGCATCATGAGGGAGGAAATTAGTTTTTATTTTTCATTAAAATGATTGACGTAAGTCTCTCAACCTTGTTGTGTTCAGGCTCAGAACCCCTATCACAACGCATCTCTGCTGGAGCAGAGCGGGCTGCACCGCATCACCCTGGGAACCTCCACCATCTCCTCCGTCAGCTCCGCCAGGTATGTAAATACACAACGGTTCACTTCACACACACATGATGCGCACACACATCAACAGCTTTCACCAACAAACTAGAAATGAATGTGGATGGAAAACATCCACACCGTGGCTGTTAGAGTAGATTAAAACCAGCATAATTCCTCCTGTAGTTCAAGAGCAAATGGTTTAATACCAACAATGTTCAAGTGATAATAAATTATTAAATTATTTGGGAGAAAGTTGCTTCAGGGAGGAAATTCCCCCACTAACAAAAAAACCCTGTCGTGCATTTAGTGGGTCAGTGGGGTAAAGATGAAGAAGATTGGATGGAACAATGTACTGTAGTGTATGTAGAGCAACACTAATGTACTCTGAGAGTGGCTGTTGGTGACTTCACGGCTCAGTGATCGCCTTGTCTGTCTTTATGTGTGTGTATGGATGCTCTCTGTTTTTAATCTGTATCCTGCATGACTGCATATACAGTATACTGTGTGTGTGTGTGTGTGTGTGTGTGCGCTCACTTCTCTCCTCTTTCCCCGTTAGAGAAAATCTTTTGGCTCGTCAGACTCTGGAACAAAACATCGTCCAAACTGGAGCAACAGACCTGGATGTCGCCATGTTCCACAGAGACGGAGGTAAACACAAACACACTCTTAACGAGCAGTAGTGACACTTTCTCCATTTCTTCACCCCTGTTTCTCTCTTTTTCATTAAAGATTAAGCTCACATCACAATGGAGAATAACAACGCTAGCTCTCCTTCTTCTTTATTCTTTTTCTCCTTCCCTCCTCTCACTTGTTTCCCCTCTCTCTCTCTCTCTCTCTCTCTCTCTCTCTCTCTCTCTCTCTCTCTCTCCTAGGTGAGGATTCGGACTCAGACTCCGACCTCTCCATGGAGGAAGAGCGCAGTCTTTCCATCCCTTCCTCTGAGAGCGAGGACAACGTCCGTCTCCGTGGGCGCATCCAGCGGCGATTCAAACGCTCCAATCACAGCGAGCGTCTGCTCACAGAGCCCACCCACAACGGCACCAAAGGTAGACGGAGTACTTAAGTGATTTTCAGATGATTTATCTCTAAGTTTTCACTAGTTTTTGCTTTTTACGGTACTTCTTGTCTCAGTTAAAAAGCCAGTAATGTTTGGAATAATAGAAGATATAGGAGTCGCCAGTTAACCTGACCGGCATGTCTTTGGTTTGGAGGACGTAACCCACACAAGTATGGCAATTTAGATCTCTGCCGTAGAAAGAAAGAAGTGGAAACATAAAACGTGTAGGCACAAAAACACACACAACAATAGAAAATGTCAGTCATTAATCAATACCAATCTTTCTTCAGATACACATGGAAAGATATCATGCATAATTGAGTTTATGCAATTCAAAGTATGTGATATATAAATGTCATGTATATGTAGAGCTCTGTGAAAGGTTTCACTGTGAAGAAAGGCCAGACGTGCAAATCTATAAATCCATATAAGTAATCAATTTTTAGCCTAATAAGCCATCTGGATCATATGAACTCTATGAGGGTAAAACATAGACCGAAGCTGTCAGTTGAGTAGAGGAGGACAGGATCCAGATGGGCAGTACAGTCCAATCAATTCATCAGTGCAGTCGAACTGAAGAGCCGGAGCCTTTTTACTGGAAGTCACAGTGTGAAGATGGCGGCTGATTCGTTGTGACAAAGCATTAAACCCCTCATCGATTCAGTGAAGCCGTCGACTGGCCAGAGGAATGTTCACAACTGAGTAAAGGTCTTTACACACAAATGTATTCCCTTTTCTTCTCTTAATCACTACTTCAGTGAGCTTTTTTGTTTCGTCATCATTGGTCGATAAAGTCCTGACCTGACTTGAGAACATGTTTGTGTAAAAAGGAGTCTGTTTTTGGAACAACAGAGTAACCAGAAAGTGTTTGTTCTTTTTGTGTGTTACAGATCTGGATGGTAATGACCTCCTGTCCTACTGGCCCGCTCTGGAGGAGTGTGAGACCCACAGCCTTCAGAAGTGGGGCTCAGAGCGCCCCCTGGGGGGCGATTACAGCAAGGACGCTGCCAACAACAACCAGACGGACGCAGCGCTGACCAGTGGGGACGAGAACGGCCTCACCCAGCCACACCGGCACCGCAAGGGTGAGAGAAACACTAATACATTTTGGATTTGCTTTTAATATTCTAATCTTTGGTTTGTCCTTCCTGTATGTATAATGCATAAAAGCATGGCTCATAAATTAAATGGTAGTGGAGACAATGGCACACGGACACTGACTATGAAACCTTTAAAAACTTTATAAAGTAAATGTATTTAACATTGATTACCAGACTTGTACTTATAAGAAATAGTATTTTTGTTTTTCTTTCTTTCTTTGCTATAAATATCTACTCTTGTAACAAATCATATGATAGTTACATTTGCATCTTTGATTGAAAAAATCAAGTGTAATTGTTTTTTTGGCCGTGCATCTTTAGACATCAGTGTCTAGCTTGCCATAAAAATATTATCATTTTCATATAAGTGTTGAAAATGGGGCCTTTTGCCAAGAGGAAGATGGAGGAGATGTCAGCTGTGTGAGCTGAAGCAGCAAAACATAATTTAACACACAGCTCAATAACTGAGAACTTATCTGCTGTATGTGCAGTTTACATTTTAATTATTTCAATACACCCTCCATGTGACCCTAGCAGTGCTAGATGTAGCCTCAGTCTAAATCTGCCCCTAAAAGCATGGGTGATACTGTATGTACAGTACAGTGTGTATACTCAGAATACATACATATATAATTAGCACATGCACACATACACACAAAGGTGCACCACACATGCAAAAACACACACTGAGAGTGAGTGAGAATAAATCACTCATGTTGCCTGGAAGCCTGGGTGACATTTTAGTGAACCTATTAATAGACAGAGCTCATGAACACACACACACACACACACACACACACTGCTTCCTCCTGTGACTTCACTCTCTTCTATTCCCTCATCACACTTCCTACCTCCTGCTTTTCCACCCTCACCTTCAACCCGCTGCACTTTTTACTCTCTTGTCCTGTCTCCTCCTCTAATGGATTCTCCCGTTCTTATTTTCTTGTCTCAGGTATCCTGAAGAATCGTATCGGCTGTCCCCCAGCACTCCAGGGTCTTTCCACCATGGGCCGGGTCCCCAGTGAGCTCAACTGGTACCGAACCTCTACTCTGGGCCACCGGGGCGTTCCTGCAGCCTCGTACGGTCGCATGTACTCCGCCACGGCTGGTGCCGGCGGAGGTTCCGGCTCTCTCTCCCAACCCGCCTCCCGCTACTCCTCCAGGGAACACCTGGACTCGCTGTCCCGGAGGCAGCTGTCCAGGGATCCGCTTGGGAGGCAGACGGTAGGGGGGTCGAGGGACCGACTGGACTCCCGGGGTTCCAGGGAAAACCTGGATCTCTTACCCAGGAGGAGAGAGCTGGGGCTGGGGCAGGGAGCAGGACTAGGGGGCCTGGGGCTGGATCACCAGCGAGTCTCATCATCCAGGGAGAACTTGACAGGATCCAGGGACAGACTGGACAACCATGGTAGCGTCCACGCCTCCAGGGAGGACTTGAGTGGAAACGGAGGGGCGGGAATGGAGGGATACCTCAGCGGATCGAGGTCGCAGCTGAACTCGCTAACTCGGCGGCAGGCCTCATCCCGGGAGCACCTAGGAGGGGCGTTGATGAGCAGTAGGTCGAGGGAGCAGCTGGAGACCAACGGAGGCGGAGCCCAGGCTCAGCCGTGTCGGGAGTGGCTCCGCACGCTGCCTCCACGCCAGCCCTCGCACCCCGACCAGCCTCCCTCCTCCTCCCCTCCTCCCCCCATCCATGAGGAGCCCCAGCAAGAGCAGCACCCGGCTCACGCCAGAGGAAGACTGGACTCCGCTCCTCCATGTAGGTACACCGGTCAGACTGTCCCCCAGGGCGCAGGTTCAAATCCAAACCCAATGGGTCGACAACCGTCCAGTGAACACCTGGATATTCTGTCCTCCATTCTGGCGTCCTTCAGCTCCTCCGTCCTCACTCCTCCCCCCGCTGCCTCGAACCCTGGGCCTAACGGCTCCGCCCATGGACCCTCCCCGTCCCCGCCCCAGTCAGCCGCCTCCCACAGCGTATCTGAAGTCTCCCCCGACTCCGAGTAAGTCCTTCTGTGTTAATATACCTGCCTCCACTAACCCTCTCATCCTGTCCCTTTTCCAACTTCTGCTTTGTCTTTAACTCCTCATCGTCTTTGATCCTCTGTAAACAAACTTTTTGGCTTTTACTTTCCTGCATCACCTGATATCTTCTTCCTCAGCAGCTCCGTAGGGATCATGTCCACTCTTCAACTCCTCTCTTATTGTTCCTCTCCCGTCTTTCCCGTCTTCTTATCCCAGCGTCTGTACCTGCTCGTCTGTTGTGTCTTGTTTTGTTCTCTCTCCCTCCTCTCTTTTTGTCCTTTTGCCTCTAACAGCTCATTTCCATTATTGCTCCTGTATTTACTGTATTTTTGGTGCCTTCAGCTGAAACTCGTGAACTCGTGTTTACAACATGGGATGTCGTGTACACAATGTGCTTGGCGTTCAAGTGGTTAAGTCATGAGAACACCGCTGTTAAGCAACCGCAATATTAATGTTACTGTCGGCGTCCAGAAGCCACACACGCTAACGATTTAGCAAGCTAGCAAGTGGGTAACATAATGCAAGAAATACAAAGGCATAATGACAGAGGAAAAAGATGAGGCCGTTGGGAATATTAACATTTTCTTCAGACATATTATACAATTACGAAGAAAAACAACATACGACTAAAATCACAATATATTCACTTATTATGCACCAAAAAATGTACTTCCATGGCCTCCGCCATTTCTGACAACATCAACAAACACATCACAACTCGTGAACTCTGAGCTTTCAGAAACTTTCCACTTACAAGGTCGTGAATACCACAAGAGGGAGACGTTCATATGGACTCTTCTAGTGAACACGACCCCATTTGAAGGCACCATTAGTCATTATTATGTGTAAGTGAAATTACAATCAGTAGAAAAGTTGCTGTATAAACGTAATGATGACTAGAGCTGCATTGATTAATCGATTAGTTGTCAACTATTAAATTATTCGCCAACTATTTTGATAATCGATTTATCGGTTTGGGTAATTTTTTAAGAAAAAAAAAGTTTGAAACTCTGATTCCAGTTTCTTAAATGTGAATATTTTCTGTTTTTTTTACTCCTCTATGACAGTAATCTAAATATCTTTGAGTTGGGGACAAAACAAGACATTTGAAGACGTCATCTTGGGCTTTGGGAAACACTGATTGACATTTTTCACCATTTTATAGACCAAACAATTAACCGAGAAAATAATCGACAGACTAATCGCCAATGAAAATAATCGATAGTTGCAGCTCTATTGATGACTCCTTTTCCTTTCCTTCCATACAGAGCCAACAGAAGTGAAGGACAGTCTTGATGACAGCCTCCATATCCCTTTATGCATTGCGACAGTGCTTGGAACACCAGGGACAAGTTCAAAGGTCATGGATGCTCCTGAACCACTGGGTCACGCTGGGACGTCGGAGGACTAGAAACAAATTTGGGACAGAGGAGACACAGAGTTGGACAGAAAGTAAGACGGCGTCTATGAGGATAAAAGAGGTTCTTGTGGGCGGTTTGTACTGTACAAGTTAAGTTTTTCAACTCCCACTGTCTACAATGATCTGTGACGTTTCTTTGGACGATGAGTCAACCACCTCTACTACCTAAAAGACAAACACAAACTCCTCAGATTTCAAACGTCAGCTTGATCCAGACAACATCCGTCTAAAAGAGAAAAAAAAGACTGTAAATAACATTTTTATACATTTTGTATCTTTTTCATTGGAGATGAAGAAGAAATCTCTTGTGATGTTTTCTTTTTTTTTTTTTAAATGATTTTGTCCGTGTGAGGTTGTGAGTGAGGTTGGTGCGAGTGCAGTCTTGTTCGTTGCTGAGGGAGACGTTTTCCCCTACAAAGTAAAAAAAAAAAAATTCCCAAATTTCTCCCAGAAAACAGTTTTTCCTCGGAAACTTTTCCTCACACTCATCAACTCTGTGTATAGCGACGACAGGGGTCCGGCAATAGTATCTGATGAGATTATCAAAACTGCGACGTGTGGTTGAAGGGAAAATATCAAAGTAGCGAGAAGTGATTGTAAATAGAGGAAGGGATTATTATAAGAGAAGAAGATGATTGTGAAGAGAAAGATGGCCAACGTTAAGCTAAAACACATGAAGGTTCAGAGTTGGTGGTTCGACTATCAAAGCTCAGTCACGAGCGTCAACTCTTTCAGGAGATTGTGCTGTTTTGTGATCTGCTGTATATGAATGTGACCTTGTCATCTGTGTATCTTTGTGCCTGGTGCTGTCTGAACCAGACCATATCAGCCGATTGGTATTCTGGAGATTTGGCGGGTGACGGTAGATAACATCTTCTCTGTATGGGGCTGTATCATTTAAACACCCTCAAGGTATTTTGCTCTTTGATGCATCACGACTCAGCCTGCCTCAAGAGACGCCACGGGAGCAGCCGAATCTCTCTCCGGCAGCATCCAGGAGACTCGTATGTAAAAGCTTCTCCTGCAGAAGTTCTGTGCAAATTCAAGCCAAAGGGACAACTGCTTCAAATCAGTACGAAACATCGCTGTTCTCCAGTTTTCTGTGATGAAAAAGACTTGACGCTTAATGTAATTCACAGTTTTGTTTTTTAATCATGATTTTTTTCTTTTTAGAGGAACAGTGTGCAGCATTTTGGGGGAATCTATTAGCAGATATGTTTTCATTAGTGTATAATCACCTGAAACTAAGAATAGTTGTGTTTTCATTAGCTTATAATGAGCCCTTTATGTCTACATAGGGAGCGGGTCCTCTTCATGGAGTCCTCCATGTTTCTACAGTAGCCCAGAACAGGCAAACCAATCACTGGCTCTAGAGAGAGACCTTCACGTTTTTACGTTACCTGAAGGCCACTGTAGTTCTCCGATACGCTTGTGAAACTGCGGTAACGTGAGCCGCAGAGTGCAAAACCGTGGTTCCCGCCAGCCATAGTCTGACTTCCGTTGCTCCTAAAGTAGGGGTGGAAATCACAAGTTTCATCACAAGACAATATTATATTGATTTTTTGGACAACAATACGATATTTGCTGATATCACAAAGTCTGCCACGATACGATTTGATTCAATTCATGTTCATTTAACACAGTTCATCAGTTACATTGATATGAACTCAGAAAAATCTACTAAAATTATGCTTTGACAATTGTATTACTGAGCTCTTCCAGACATTTAAATGAAAAACAAAGTGTGTGAAGGCGTATCTTAAAGATGAAGATATGTATAGATATTTTGCATCGATGATACTGGATCGTTGAATCGATATATCGATCCAGATCGATGTATTGTTACACCCCTATCCTAAAGTAGTTTTATTATGGGTCTAGAGGATGGCCTCTGAGCGAGGCGAACACAGTTTTGCACTCAGCGTCTCACGTTATCGCCGTCTTGGAAAGGGAGGAGTGAGCGGAGGGGTACTCGGTTTGTAATCTGCAACCACACCACTAGATGCTACCAAATCCTACACACTGTCCCTTTAATGATTGTGCCATGGAATCAAGTTTACTTTTTATTAATAATGAGGCCCTAGATCTGCTCTACATAACCCACTGTGGTTGGCATTATATTTGGCTGCATACTGTATAAGCAAGTGGATTTTGCTTTCTTATATACAGGAGGAGAGCGGATCAGAGGGAAGACGTTATGAGTTACATCTCAGATATTTGTTTGGAGACCTGAAAGCTGACCTGCAGTACATATCCAGCATGGTATCTACCGGAATATATAAGCTCATGTCTGTAGCACTGATTTGTTTTTTTTGCTTGGCTGAACACAGCTGCTGGGAATTACTTCAGTATATCCTTTATATATGAGAAATTTCCTGACTTCGCTAACAGCCTCGAAAACATCCAACATGAGCTGTCGTTGTTCACACCAGAACAGATTAATACAGATTTGCTCTCATTGTTTAGACCGCTGTACAAAGATGAGGTCCATTGCAAGATCCAGCGTAGCTTCTGCAGCGCCTCACCAGTTTGCTGAGGAGAGGAGATGTCAGTTGTGTCAGCGCTTAAAAGCCTCTAAGTGGTTTTGAGATGTAGGTCTTTCCATCAGCGGCTGCTCCTTTCTCACTGCAGGCCTTAAGGTAACAACAACACACAGGCATTTGTAAGCAAGACAGGAAGACGGTCTCCTCCGGCCTTCAGAGGGATTAAGGGATAACACGTAACTGTGTTTTTGTAATGAAAAAAAATGCAGTGGTTCATAAGAGCTGAAGGCAAAATGAGGTTTCTGTATTGCCAAAAAATGCTCAATCAGAGAGCACTGTGACAGTCAAACAACACTTGTAATAACAGCAAGACAGGAAGTGGATAAAATAGGGCACAATGAGCATAAGAATAAATCATGAGGTACAAAACCAGACAAGGTTGGAACAAATGAGGTCAGAAACGGTGACTGTGTGGGAAATGTAACTGCAGGGAAGAGGGCGTGGACATTACTCATCGCAGAGTGGAAGAAAAAAACATGGAAATGCAAGTAGTGGAAAATACACAGACACACCTCGTAAATGCATATCTCCCTGCTCTGACCGCTGCTCTGTCATCCCCGTGTCCCTGGGAGGTGACAGTAGTTACAGTAGTATTGCCAAAAAATGCTCCTGCAGCTCCACTAGTCTGTTAAAGGGGTAGTACACCATCTAACATATCTGACTTTTCATTCAGCTGCTCCCTTTATTTATTTTTCATCACAGATCCGTTTGTTATCTTCAACTGACGGTACCTTTATCGTGTACAGACATGAGATTTATTTTATTTATCGATAATTTATTGACATTGTATTGATTATTTATGTTGCCATTTTGTATGAGGTCCAAATGTTCCTTTTTTTCTGTTTCTTGTGATCTGAGTCTCTCACTGCAACAAATTCACAGATGGAGGGCAAGAAGAGAAGAGAGGGATAAAAAGGTCTCTGTTTACAGTGTGATACAGGACAGTGGATTTAATTTGGTTTCTTTATCCAGTCATGGAGGTAAAAATGTGCAAACATTTGACAAAACAAACTTGAATTTCAATCTCATATCGGTGCATTAATCCTCCCCAGAATGTCAACATATCCAAACTAAAAGTTGAATACTGGGTGTAAATAGTGCAGAGCCCTGTTTCAGAAAGCAGTACAAGTGAAAACTCTGAGTTAGTTATTGCTGAGATCAGGGAAACCCAGCTGCTTTCTGAAACGGAGCCCAGATATGTCTCAAATCTCTACTGTTATAGATCCAAAGCTGAAGTTTCACAGGCACAAAATCAGATCATTAACTGGTAATGTGTGTGCTTTTATACACAGCCGTCAGTATCGGTGAAATGACGGAAAACTCCAGCTTCAGGTTAATCTGGTTCAGACCAATAGGAGGGCAGACTAAAAGACTAAAACGTTGTGATGTGCTCTGAAAAAAGAAAACAAGTTTGGGAGGCGATGGAAGGAAAGAAACTGCGAGAGATAGCCGGGGAGAGGAGGAGGATGAGGAGGAGGAGGGATGGGAGATTGTCTTTGTTAGCTTGTGTGTTCATTATGGGATGCCTTCTATCCCGCCGTCGGCAAGGGGACGGCGGCATGGAAACAGCTGTTCCCCCGTTACCGCGGAAACAAGAGAAATGTTGGACATTAAAAAAAAAAGACTTATTCCTACATGGCTGTTGTGTTTATATTTATTCTGTGTGTGCTTTTTCATATTCATGAGAACAGACATTTTCCAGGAGAGAAAAGGTGAGCCGAGGAAACATCCTGACAGGGACATGTTTTTCTGGAAGGCTCCCTTTCTCTGACTTGTTTTGACTCTCAAAGTGTCCTGTCACATTCAGAGGCATCAGAGATGTTCAGCTGCCACCTCGATACCCAGCAAAAAACAGAAGCACCCAGCTGAGACAGAATATAACCAGTCCTAGTTGTAGACCTGCAGGGCCTGAAACAACAACTGATCAATGCTCCTGTTGCAGGTCGCAGGTCCATGAGGCATGATTAGATTTGTAAAATACAAAAGAAATGTTTGCTTTAAAGGGCCAGTGTGTAACATTTTGGGGGATCTATTGGCATAAATTGAATATAATATTCATAGCTATGTTTTCAATAGTGTAAAGCTTAGAATGAGCCCTATATCTACATAGGGAGTGGGTCACGAAATTACAAATCCTGCTTTAGAGAAGGCATGACCCGCCCTAATCTGCCTCTGATTGGCTTACTATGATATTCTTGCACTAACCTGAACCAATCTCACTCCTCATGCCTAAAACTAACCAATCCACTAATGAAAGCAGCGAGTACTAGCCAATCAGAGGCAGAGTAGGGTGGTAATTTAGCGAGCAGGTCCTCTTCACGGAGTGTTTCTACAGTAGCCCAGAACGGACAATCCAATCACTGGCTCTAGAGAGAGCCTTTCCGGTTTTTACGTTACCTGAAGGCCACCATAGTTCTCCGACCTGTTGTGAAACTGCGGTAACGTGAGCAGCAGAGTGCAAAACCGTGGCACCGCCAGCTGCCGTCTGACTTCTGATGCTCCCTAAAGTAGTGTTATTATAGTAAGGATGGCCTCTGAGCGAGGCGAACGGCGTTACCACGGTTTTGGACTCGTTGGCTCACGTTACCGCAGTCTTGGAAAGGGATGAGTGAGCGGAGGGATAATAAGTTCGTTGCAATCTGCAATCACACCACTAAATGTCACCAAATCCTATACACTGTCCTTTAACACATACAGATGGATGAAAAATTAAAGGGATATTTTGCTTATTTACTTTCTTATTCACTTGAGTGAGATGAGAAGATCAACACCACTTGTCTCTGTGTTGAAGCCAGAAGGCAGTTAGCTTAGCTAAGCATAACAACAAGGAGCAGGGGGAAACAGCTAGCCTGCCTCTGTCCAAAGTAAAAAAATATGCCTATTAGCTACAGCACATGCTGTAGACAGGCTGAATGGGAGCAAATCCCTGCTGCCAGGTCCAAAAATCGACATAGGCTGTTATAGCAGCATAATAATGTGCATGATCCACATACTGTACTTTTAGCCATGTAGTAGTTTCTCTACTCATTTATTCAGTCTTTTTCTTTGATTTGTCACCTGGCCGTAGTCAACTCAAACTTTGTGCCCAAATGCAAATTTATTTACAAAGCAAAGACTGTAAAGTTTAAGCACACATACGCATGTTAACATGCAGAAGAAGCTATGCAAGTAAAACCATGATAAAAGATTGTCCCATTTAGGAATGTCATTTCATTTCTACATCTGCAGTGATTAGATGTCAATACATTCATTAAAATGACATCCTCCCTAGAATATGACCTTTACAGACACTATGAACCTTCAACATCAATGAATATCTCGTCATTTTGAATACTGAAGACACACTGTGACAGATGACGGATAAAAACTAAACAGGATTGTTGTTTTAAACAATTCAGAGGCTTTTCTACAAGATGTGCAAAGTATTCATGTTTCATAGCATTTCCGTGTACTTCTACAGGTCTATTAGTACCACATCTTGAGTGAAGCGTTGTACTCAACTAATTTAGTTTAATTTGAATATCTTTGAGAAAGCTTAACGTAGACAGAGGAGGCGGTGGTCTCGTACTTTGACCGTATGGAATAATGTAACTGATACTAGTCTTCAAAAGAGCTCCCTTTGTACTTTTGAGTAGTCTGCAACCAAAGTAATCTCTCTTGTGCGTTTAAGTATCAGTACTTCTGCTCAAGTAGTACTACTCAAAACTGCAGTCTACTTCAAAAGAAGCAAATAAATCTTACTCATGTAAAGTAATTTTCCATCTTTGTGTAAGAACAGCTGATTTTGAAGCAACTGAGAGTTCATTAAAATACAAAACAATGTATAAAAATAGGAACAGTCCCATGGCATATAGACAAAAGAATACAAGAGCTAATTAAAACAGTTCATCCTGTCAGATCAGACGTTTTCTCCTCTTCATCGCAGCTGCTGGAGGAAGATGGCGGCACGTCCTCGCCCATCTTCTTTAGCTTGGCTTTGTAGTACGCCTTCTTCATCCTGAAGGCCTTCTCCTTCTGCCGCGCCGCTCTCCTCTTCTCCCTCACCAGCTCCTGCTCCCACGCCAGCACCTTCATCCTGTTCTCCCACTCCAGGATCTTCATCTGCTGCTGCTGCTCCAGAGCGTCTGTCCTCTGCTGGTGCTCCAGTCTCGACAGGTCCGCCGAGTCGTGCTGAGCCGGGTGGCGGGTCGCTTCCTCCGCCTCGCTGACGGCCGGGTGCAGACGCTGGTTGATGAGCCGGGAGGTGCCTGCGAGGTCAGAGGTCAGTGAGGTGAACCCTGAGTGCATTGGTCCGACATCTATTAATAAATGCATTTATCTGTTTGAAACAAGACACCACTGGTATCACATGGAGGTGTTTAAACCACAGGAACTTTCATAGGAGACCAAGAACCTTTTTGAGGAACACAGGGACTAAAGCGGCGTTTCCACTGGAGGAACCGGGGACTAAAGTTAGTTCCTGTACGATAGTTTGAGGTGTGAAAAAAGGTCCCTGCTCCGTGCATAGTATTTACAGTGGTTCAGAAACTTTTGAGGAGTCTGCTAACAGTCGCCGATTGGTCAAACACCAATCTCATTGGCTATCGGTCTGACAACAGATAAGCCTCTGGGGGCAAGTAGCTATATTTCTGGGGTTCAGGTGTAGCGGATATCTGGGCCAAGACTTCCGTTTTCTGAGCACTGCTCATTGTTTACAGTCTGATTAGCAACTTGAGACACAAGACTGGTGTAACCTAAACAATGATCCCATTAAGCTAAAGGTCATTTAGGTGACAGTTTCTAAATTAAGAGTGATGTCTTAATCAGGTTACTACTGGAATATCACATGTAAACATATTCATTCAAAGCTCACTGAACAAGTGACTCTAGGCATCAAATACTGTGGCAGCTTGCAGATCTTTATCTGTGGGGTACCTGGTACTGTGAAGTAGGCAGCAGGAAACGTCACATCCTGTAGCTCTGCATTGTGGGAGGTGGAGTTTGTAGTGGGGCTGTGGTGCAGATTGGACCAGTCGCTGCCTGGTACTCTGTCCAAGGCGTCACGCTGGACGCAGATGGCCACTTGTTCCTTGCTGTCCTCAGTCTGAGACGGAGAGAACAAAAGTGTGTTTTTGAAGTGAAACATTTGTCATTTCTATCATGAATGTTGGTTTACGTATTGTAAGTGTCTGTTGATATGAGCTGCTCCAGGTTCATTTTAACGTTGGTTTAAATTCTGCTAATGGAAATTATTTCTAAAATAAATTTAAACCAAAGCTTTAAATAAATATTTACCCGCTTCACGCTGCCATTTATCTGCCCAGCAGCATTTATCAGCATCACATTGCCTCCTAAAAAGAGAAAAGGACAGAGAGACAGACAGAGAGGGACTGCAGGTAAATGTGTTTCAGGAAAATAAGCAGATAGCGCCTCCCTCTGGTGAAGGCAGGTACAACATCACCTTTAAATACTCGGAGACAAACACACATGTATTCAAAGCACCTTAAAGCAACATGACTGCACATATTTTCTTTTAGTATGAATAGTACCAAGAGAAAATTATCAGTGTTTGCAACAAACTCAACACCAATAAAACCGTTCAGACTGTAAGTAATGAAGCATGATGGCAAATAGAAAGACATGAATCTATTTTGAAATGTAAATCTTTACTTATGTCAATAAAGTCAGCCTCAAATTTACTGACAGTAAAGTAGTTTCAAGGTTGTAAATATACATCTCTGTCATATATATAAACTGGGAAAAAAAAGTTTGTAAACTTGTGTTTGGTGGTCAGCTGATTTGCCAAAATGCTCTGCCAATGCTAAACAGTGTATTCTCCTGTTGGTATTGAAACATTTTTCTTGGCCGCTACCCACATAATCAGCTGTGCTGCTCATCCCACAAATGCATGATCCTTACAAGTTGGACATCATTGTGAAGGTAAATAAACAGGCTTTCCTACGATGTAAAATACAATGCCAATTAGCATTGTAACAACAGAGAAATCATCCACCAAGCACAAATTTCTGAACTTTTTTTACCCAGTTTACATCATAGTGAAAACAGTGCTAGGCTTTAGGCTTCATCAAGACTGCTGATGAACCTGTTATTTGCTCAAGGACACTTCAGCAGGCTGCAGATGTTCAACCACAGCTGCTCTTCAACTCCACTGAAGATGATTTGTGAGGAAGTTTATAAAAAAAACATACGAGACAAATTTACAACACCTGAAACTAAATATATATATATCTCTGTCTCATATATAGGCATAAAAATAGTCCATGTCCAGCTGTGTTTGATGACCTTGTATAGATGTTTCAACAGACTCTTGTTGCAGCCAAACACACACACAACACTAACAACAACACTGCAACACCACAACCTGCAATCAAACCAGCAGAACAACCAGTGAAGGTTGGTTGGTTAGTTAGTATCATACACATTCATACACAATAATGGGCTATTAATAGGTTTACCCTAATTAATTTAACTAATTAAAAATACCTTAATTAACTACTATTACTACTATTATTATTACATCAAAACAGTGCTAGGCTTAGGTTTCATCAAGACTGCTGATGAACCTGTTATTTGCTCAAGGACACTTCAGCAGGCTGCAGATGTTCAACTATACAGCTGTTCTTCAACTCCACTGAAGAGAAGTGATGATTTATGAGGAAGTTTATAAAAAAAAACATACAAGATTATGACAAATTTACAACACCTGAAACTAAATATATATATCTCTGTCATATATATAAACTGGGAAAAAAAAGTAGTAGCGCCCAAGAAAAATTTGCCAAAATGCTACCCACATAATCAGCTGTGCTGCTCATCCCACAAATGCATGATCCTTACAAGTTGGACATGATTGTGAAGGTAAATAAACAGGCTTTCCAACCATGTAAAATACAATGACAATTAGCATTGTAACAACAGAGAAATAATCCACCAAACACAAGTTTCCAAACTCTTTTTTCCCAGTTTATATGCATAAAAATAGTCCATGTCCAGCTGTGTTTGATGACCTAAGAATACAGATGTTTCAACACTCACACGTCCAGACTGTTGTTGCAGCCAAACACACACACACACACACACCCCACACCCCACATACCACCACCACCACCACTAACAACACCACTGCAACACCACAACCTGCAATGAAACGAACAGAACAAACAGTGACGGTTGGTTGGTTGGTTAGTATCACAAACATGCATACATATTATTAATGCATATCGTCTCTGTGCATGCTATTTAACAGTGTTATATGCTGGAAGCTGCAGCTACCTTCCACTAGCTTGCGGACTGCTGCTTTGTGACCAGCTCCTCCTGCATGGCTGGTGAGAGCAGCCTCGCCCATGGTCTGAAGTTTGATGGATTTACAACAGGCCCTACATCTGGCGAAGTGAATGTCCTGCACTTCCTTAACCAGCCACTCCTTGTAGATCCCCTTCGAGAGCCAGGAGTCCTGGAATTTACATTTGCCAGGCATAGTTAGAGGTTAAAGTCAGCTGGACGAGCTACAATACCTAAACAGCTAGGTACGTCTTCCACTGCCTCCTGATGCGTTCATGGTCTACTCGGAATCCATGCAAAGTCTGTATCACCGACTTGAAATCACTACATGTATTGTTGACATAAAGATAGCCTAAGTCACAGCCTGAGAAACAACCACAACAACACATAATAGATGTAACTCACACTCTGCCTTTTATTTTTATTTATTTATTTTTTCACATTTATCCTTTGATATTGCAATATATTGTTATTAATGTTTTTTTATTTATTTATTTTATTGACACAACAAACATTAATTACTTCTTTATTGTTTTCTTCCATATACATGCATGTTCTTTTTAAATATCTATATATGGTAATTTGCTTAATAAATTGTATATATGTATATATATGTTTTTGTTTTTATTTTGTTCTTTTTTTATTTGTATTTATTATTGAATTGACGCTTTGGCAATATTGTTCACCTGACAGTCATGCCAATAAAGCAAATTGAATTGAATTGAATTGATAGCAAATATATGTAAAGCAGCAATGGTACATTGAGCTACTTCATATGATATCCCCATGACTCTCTGAAACGATTGAAAGTATTAGAAAGAAGGTGTCAGACAGCACAATTGTATCTACTGGTGTAGTGAAGCAAAGTATTTATTTGTCTAAATAAGTGTAATAACAAAAGTTCAAGAAATTGACCAAGAAACATAGAATAAATTGCCCTATCACTTGTTTTTAAATATCAATACCTGACTGATTATAAAACTACCTAGTTTTCCAAAACGTCCCTAAAAGCAGCACAACTCAACTGCAGCTAGTCACGTGTGTCACTTTCTCCAATAGAAACACGGCTAACCTTCTTCTAACCAATCAGCATCCAGGAAGCCAGCAGTGTAATCTGATTGGTTTAGACGCGGTGCGGAAGTCAGAACAGAAACACATGGGGTACTGGACCAGACTGCTGCAGACTGTAGATGCTAATTAAGATGTTTTATTGCAGATTTGAAACACATTTATGTTGCGTTTGAGGCTTTTTGTAAGTAAATCATGTAGCAGCGTTGGTGTTGACATAGAAAAGTTACTTTTTTTCATTCATACACACCAAATAACATGAAAAAGTGCTCTCTCTGTTAGCTTGTTTTGCTAACTGGAAGGCTAATGCTGACTCTTCTTTAGACTTTTTTTTTTTTTTTTTTTTTACATTTTAATGCATATGTTTTAAAGCATGTGTTGTCACTTTATATCTTCCAGGCACCATCACTAATGTGTCTTTAATGAGAGTTATTTATCATTAAGAGATGGAGACAGCAGCTCTTGTAGCTCCTGTCGCAGCGCTGGAGTTACTTCAGGATGCATTTCTACTGACAGGTAGGACAGTAGCACTGTTGGGAGTCAATATTATAGAAGTGATATTTCTGTTGTGATGCACAAATAAGGAAATGCAAATAACAGATTTCCCCGACTATATGCATTATTATTATGATTATTATGCATGTTTTTTACAAGTGTTACTACAAATGCATGGGTAGAATAGTTTTAAATATGGTGATATGTTTTAAGTTTTATGATGAGGAGTGTGTCACTCTTCATGCTTATTTTGAAAGAAGACTGGACACTTTGAAGTCAGTCTGTGAAATCTATTTTAATCAGGCATTTAAAAGGGCAACTTGTTTTCCCATTTGCATTAGCTTTTCCTTGCTGCATTTGCTAAATGTATTAGCTATTGGATTTGCTGACCCATTTAGCTTTTCCATTTAGCCTCTGCATTTAGACTATTTCTTTCTCTTTTTAAACTACATTTTCAAATATAATTTTAACTTCCATTATTTATTTATGAATTCATTAATGTATTTTTAAATGATGTACTTATTGACTGTTTGATGGTGTTTTTGTAAATCCTTTTTTAATTTGAAGGTTTAATATTTCATTTGTAAATTATTTTCATAATTCATTTTTTTGTTGCCCATTAAAATGTCAAATAATGAAACACTTTTATTAATACCGTTTATTATTGTACAATTAATCAATTCATTTGTAAACACGTTTATTAATGCCTATTTTTATTGTACAATTAATTATTAATTTATTAAATGCCCTTTTACTATTTACATGACTCTTGTGGTCCTCCATAGTGAAGTATCACACAACACACGTAACAAAGTCCTGTGTTACCCTTTCCTGACAGGTGAAGGTCCAGTCTTGACGGTGTACAGTCTCCAACCTCGCCCTAAAGCCTCTACCTCACTGAGTGTTCTCCAACACTACAGAATCCACGGGATAAGACCTAGAAGTCTGACGGCTGTCCCGGCACAGAGCTCTGCCACAGGAACATATGGGGAGAAGAAAGATGGTTAGCACGAGCAAATATTTGTTTTCACTGTGCTCTTAGTTAATTTCTTGTGTTGTGTTTAGGGAGATCGATTTTATTTCTTCACTTCTGTCGGGATGTATAAAAACTTGACTAGCCGATTTGAGTGAAATCAGATGGACAGATACGTTTTATTTTGGTGCAGGAATCTGCAGAAATTTCAGCATTAAGGCTGATTCTAAATAGAGATGCAACCATTAATTGATGAGTTGTCAACTGTTAAATTATTGCCAACTATTTTGATAATTGATTAATAGTTTTGAGTAATTTTTTTTTAAGAAAAAAAAAAGTCTAAATTCTTTGATTCCAGCTTCTTAAATGTGAATATTTTCTGGTTTCTTCACTCCTCTGTGACGGTAAACTGAACATCTTTGAGTTGTGGACAAAACTAGACATTTGAGGACGGCATCTCGGGCTTTGGGAAACACTGATCGACATTTTCACCATTTTCTGACATTTTATAGACCAAACAACCAATCGATTAATCGAGAAAATAATTGACAGATTAATTTAAATTAGATTAATTAATTAAATTCTAAAGAAAATATTATCTTTGGCTATGGTGGCTATTTGAAGAACTGTCCTGTGTTTTTTTTTTAGAGAGTTTACACTCACTGACAGCACTCTAGTTATTTTTTTTACAGATGTTGTTTTTCACTCTTTTTCACATGTATTCACTCTCAGAAACTCACAAAACCTCCTCTTGTCTGTCAATCCCCAGAGCTGAGCTCCACTTCGAAGCCCAAGTTCTATGACCTAGCAGTGTTCGGAGGGAAGGCTGTGAGGCTGCTGAGGCTCCATTTGGATCTTCAGGATGAGGAGCATCTGTGCTTGGAGATTCTGGGTCCCCTCATGGAGCTACAGGACTGGGCCCTGGATGTCCGCTGGCTCTCTGGAGACAAACAATCACTGCTCTGTGTGGCTGTAGCCCACAATAGTGCTCTTCTTCTGGACATCACTACAGGAAATGCCCTGGTTCAGCGCTCCTGTCTGGAGGGTTGTCTGCTGTACTCTGCCCTCCTTCTGGTGCATGAATCCTGGGCAGATACTATCTTAGTAGGAGGGACTGTTTTCAACCAGCTGGTTCTCTGGAAGCCTGGAGGAGGAGGAGACAAAAGTAGTGATTCTGAGCACAAAGCTCCAGTTGAGAGACGTCTGCTGGGCCACAGCGGGGTCATCTTCAGCATCTTTTACCTCCAGGAGAACGGATGGCTGGCTTCAGCCTCTGATGACCGCAGTGTAAGGGTTTGGGGTGTTGGTGCGTTAGGGGGCCCTGGGGGGAAATGTGGGGACTTGAACCCGGCTTGTTTAAGGGTCCTCTATGGACACCAGGCTCGGGTATTCTCGGTGCGTCTCTCCCCAGGGAAAGTGTTCAGCGCTGGTGAAGACGGGGCCTGTCTAGTCTGGGACTGGGCCGGAGGTGGCAAGGTGGTTCGGACGCTGAAGGGACACCGAGCAGGGGGGGTTCGGGCACTCGCAGTCAGCGAGGTAACGGGAGATGAAGAGAGATGGGTGGCTACGGGGGGGGCAGATGGAGGGGTGAGGTTGTGGAGGGTGGAAGGGAGTGAGGAAGGGAAGGAGGGAATGGAGGAAGCGGTGACAGAGAAGCTAACTGACCTGAAATTTCCTGGTCAAGGCTCGCCTAAAGTGGTTTGTATAGCAGGGGAAAATGCAAGTTGGAGTCAGAGTAAGTTTGTGGTTTGCACCGACCAAGGAATAGTTTACCAGTACAGCGATGGGCAGTGGGAGATGGTATGGCAAGGGACTCCTGAGTTTCAATCTTATTGTGTGATGGAAACAATAGCTGTCAGAGTGAAAGACTCGACTGCAAAAATTAACCTGTGTGCTGTGGGAAACCTCAGCGGGTCCATACAGGTCTTCCCCATCTCTCATCCTCAGTGTGGGATTCTTCTCCCAGCTGGATCAGGGAAGATCCATAGTCTTATTTGGCAAGAGGCAAAAGAAAGCATGTATTTGCTGGCATCAGGCGCCGAGGGACTTGTCCATCGATGGTGTATAGACGTAGAATCGGATGAAAACTCTTCCTTGGCTCTCAATGTAAATCCCCGTCCTCCTTTCCTCCTCCCCCCCTGCGCCAAACGCTGGTTGACAGCCGCAGTGCGCCTCCACTCCATGTCACGGAGGTTGCTGTGGGTGTGTGGGGACAGGAGAGGGTCCCTGCTTTTGTTTCAGGAAGGAGGAAAGCAGGAGCAAAAGATGGGAGATGACAAAAGGATGGACACTGATAATGAGGGAAATTGTAGCAGTGGAGACAGAAAAAGTGAAATGATGGAGGAGAGGGAAAGAAAAGAAGTGGGT
Source organism: Hozukius guyotensis (assembly GCA_916700995.1). Classification (NCBI taxonomy): domain Eukaryota; kingdom Metazoa; phylum Chordata; class Actinopteri; order Perciformes; family Sebastidae; genus Hozukius; species Hozukius guyotensis. The sequence continues at coordinate 8,644 of CAKALU010062427.1, read as the reverse complement.
GAACTAACGCTGCACCCGTTGAGCTGCCTGTTCGGGGTGCATGGAAAACAGGGTGTAACTTCAGTGTATGAATACCAGGGGCTGCTCTACAGCACTGGCAGGGACGGCTGTGTGAGGGTCTTCAGAGTGCGTCCAACACCACCAGAAAACCCTGAAGAAAAGAGTTTTGAGAATCAGGGAGGGCTTCAGCTGGAGGTTCTCAGAGTCCAGCGAGCCTGCAAGGGAATGGAGTGGCTGGAGAGGGTTTTGATTCTTGAACCTGACATTCCTACGGAAGAGGAGGAGGAGGACGAGGAAGAGCTCGGAGAGGAATGTGAGAACCACTACAAGACAAAGAAACAAGATTTGACAGAAAAGCTGGAGGTTAAAGAGGAGGAGAGCTTTAGAGGAGAAGAAGAAAAGACCGAGAACAAGGGAAGAGAAGCCAGGTTCGCCATCATTGGCTTTCATGCTGTCCACTTTGTGGTTTGGGACCCGGTGAGGCAGGAGAGGCTGTTAGCGGTGCCTTGTGGTGGGGGGCATCGCTCTTGGAGTCTCTGGCCCTCAAACAAAGGGATTTGGTCCGGATATGGAGCTCTGGTCTTCATCAAGCAGGGTGCCGTCCTGACTTCGCAACCGCCTGGAGAGGCACCGAGCTGGGGTGGGAAGAGTGGAGGATGGGGCCTGAGAGAGGGCGTCCATGGGAGGGGGATCGGGTGTGTGTGCAGGCTGGGGGTGATAAGGGGAACTTGGAATGAGATTCAAACAAACAGTACTGGAGATTTGAGCGAAACTGAGGGAAAGGATGGACTCAAAGATGAAGTAAAGGAGGTGGAGAGAGAGGGAGGGCATTGGGAGATAGTGGTGACGGGAGGAGAGGACACTAGCTTAACCGTCCTGGCGGTGCATCCCGACTCTGGCAGCATCAAAGTACTCTCAGTTATTACCGACCACATCTCGAGTGTTCGAACGGTGACAGCGGTAACGCGTTCAGAGGGAGGGAGTCAAAACCAGTCTCTCTCAGCCCTGCTTGTGTCCGCTGGCGGGCGAGCTCAGATGCAGTGCTACCGGCTGTTGATCGGCTGGGACCAGCAGAGACTAGTCCCCTCCTGCCAGGTGATCCAGGTGGCCAGTCACCGATTGGACGACCAGTGGGAGAGGAGGCGGAACCGACACAAGACGGTGAAAATGGACCCAGAAACAAGGCAAGTTGATGGTTGTTTTCTGTACACATGTAAAGTGAATTTCATCCATGAAGAGAAGGACTTTTCCTTTGACTATTTAATGTCTAGGTACTGCTTTTTCCTCTCCTTTCTTTCTTTCGTCTTTATTCAGTTCTTCATTAAGAAAAGTATACATTCTCAAAAATGTTTTTTGAAGTATATGTAATCGAATTTTACAAGAAAAATGTGCAATTCGTGAGTGCTGAAGAAAACCAGCTACTGTATTTCATTTGAAGTTGAATGTGTGTTTTCAGGTACATGTCTGTAGTGGTGGTGGATGAGAAGACAGACTGTGGTCTTCTGGCTCTGGCCTGCAGCGACGGAGCTCTCAGGTTGGTGTCCATCACAGAAAAATTAAAAGTTTTCGACACATGTGAAACCTCTAGTGTTACAGTATAAAATCAGAATGTCTTCCAACTGTTTTAATGCTCTCAAATGAATAGTTTCTTCAATAAAGTATGTGGTAGCGATGAGGATTGTAACTGATTGTGAGAGAAAATGTGGTGAAATGTGGCCGAAGATATTTACTCTCCTTTGTGTTCCATCGTCTTCCTTGAGATGCTGTTTGCTCACTCTTAAATGCTCTTGGTGTAGAGCTGCAACCATTAGTCGACTAATCGATTAGTGGATCGACTAAATAATCGCTAACTATTTTGATAATCGATTAATCGTGAAAGTAATTTTTCATGCACAAATGTTGGAAAATGCTGTTTTCAGCCTCTCAAATATGGAGATTACCTGCTTTTCTCTGTTTTCCATCATATTAAAGTGAAAATCTTTGGGTTTTGGACAAAACAAGACTTTTAAAGACATCCCAAACTGAATTTTTTGACATTTCATAGACCAAGCAATTAATCGATTAATTGAGAAAATAATCTGTAGATTAATGGATAATGAAAATAATCATTAGTTGCAGCCCTATCTTGGTGTGTCACTTACTTTCATTTATAATACACTATTTGTTTAATAATGCTTCCCTCGCTCTCCTTTTTTCTTTCTTCTCGCCTCCATTACCATCTTTTCCAGATTGTTCTCAGTCAGTGAAGTTAAACATCAGATTGACTTGTTGTGGGAGTCGTTTTACCACCAGCGCTGTGTGCTCAGTGTTGCTGCCTGCAGTCTGGAGGATGGAAAAGGCAACAGGTGAGCCTATGTTTGTTTAGGTTTTCTTTTTTTATTTCCTGAATCTGATTTGAGTGAATGTTGGCACCTTTATTACAGGTTATATGTAGTCTTGCTTTGTAGGAACCCACTAGAACCAGACCACTTATTGTTTTTTAATATATTTATTTTAAAGTACATCATTTTAGAAAATATTAGTGACTAGAAGATCAAATATACTTTAGGAATACAATATTAAGAGCTCAATAAATCAGGTTAACTTTCAGTCTCTCATGTACATGTTTGTACTAACTAACTTCTCTCTCTCTCAGGTATAAGCTGCTGTTCAGTGCTGCAACGGATGGAAAAATTGCAGTGTGGGATTTGACTGATTCTTCTTCTTTATCGACCGGCGCTCCAACTCCACCAATCCCCTGCCTCGACATTCATGCCCACCAGAGCGGCGTCAACTCATTGGCTGTTTGGGCGCAGGAACTGGGACAACAAGAGGGCGGTTGCCTGATAACTGTTGCTAGCGGAGGGGATGATGGGCAGCTGACAGTGTCCACGATTAGGGTGCAGTACCCAGAGGACGGACAGATTGGGGGCAGCAGAGGGTTTTCTCACATTTCTGAGCCCCTGATTTCTCTACAAACTCAGTCCCGACCCACAAACCAGCTTCATCTTCATCTCCACTCCCAGTTCCACATCCCGCTGGCTCACGCTGCCCCTCTGACCACCCTGAAGCTCCTGAGCCCAGGCCTCGTGGTCTCCACCTCTTCAGATCAGAGGGTTTGTCTGTGGAAGGCCGGCAGTACCGGCATCAGCCACATCGGGGCGCTGTGCTCCCATGTTGCTGATGCTGCAGGACTGGCAGTGTGGGAGGGGAAGATGATAGAGGAGGAGGACGGAGATAAAAAGAGGAAAACAAGGTTTGAGTCTGAGATTTTGAGAGGGAGTCAGACAGGATTAAAAACGAGGTGTAAGACAGCAGCACAGTTCAACAAGGACAAGAAAACAGCTGATGAGGCCGAGGATGGAGAACCTGTTGAAGCCGCGAGTGAGACGGGTGACCCAGTTTGTCAAACCAGTGATGAGACAGGAGGTGAGACAGCTGGTGAATGTAGAAATCAAACAGAGACTGACAGCGTGGGTGACACAGAGAGTGAGGTAAACACTGACACAGGTTTCAGGGCTTCTTGTGAGAGCAAGAAAAAGAGAGAAAAGACGGGATGGGTGCTGGTCTGCGGCCAGGGCTTCCAGCTACTACGAGTCCCAAACACACAGATGTGGAGCGCAAGAAGAGAAAAGGTGGATCACAGAGTTAAAGTAACTCTACGAGAAAAGTCAACATAAGTGGAGTCAAAAGATAGCAGCGGTCCAAACAATCACTTTCTCAATGGACACATTTTTAAAAATTATTTATAAGCTACCTGTAAAATTCCTTCCTTCCAAATGATTTTACTCTTTAAATTACATTTTTAATAAAGTTTATTTATCCTCCAGCTTTTTCATTATTTATGGGATACATTGCAATTCTACTAAACCTCTACTAAATTCTATTTCTGAAACAGACGATAGCTTCAGCAGGAACATCACCAACAAACCTGCGTGAAGAGATATAAGTACAGCTATCTTAAGGTTGTCTTAACTTCTCTGAAACTAAAGCCTGTCATTAATCTCTGCTGTAGCCTGAAAACGTGCATCTGGAGTCTGACTACATTTCTGCTTGTAACAAAGCACCAAAAGCATTTGGTGCTCATCAAGGAAAAATTAAAAATTGTCATGACTATTTCAAGAGAACATTAAACAGTCTCTGATGTGTTTGGGCCATCTGTGGCCTCCTTCAGGGAGAAACGCAACACCGCACAAAGATGGATGAAATGACTGCAGTTATTTTTAATACAGCATGTTGCATCTCAACCAGCCAGGAAATAAAGTTGTGTACTTGAACAGAGCCCTGGGACTCCATTGTCTCTAAGAACAAGGCCAAACTGAAGACTGCTTTTACCAAATGTCTCCAAAATCCAATAAGCTCCATTGAAGATTTATGGCTTAAATGTAATTTATGGTTAAAACGTCACCCCATCCTGAGGTGCTCTCGAGCGAGGCACTTAAATCCAGATTGTTGTAGTGCAGGAGTGGCCAAACTTTTCTGATGATATTTTCAAATGTCTTGTTTTGTCCACAACTCAAAGATATTCAGTTTACTGTCACAGAGGAGTAAAGAAACCAGAAAATATTCACATTTAAGAAGCTGTAATCAGAGAATTTAGACTTTTTTTTTTTCTTTAAAAAATTACATTAAAAAATTACATTACATTATTAAAAAATTAAAAAATTACTCGAACCACTTCAATCAATTATCAAAATAGTTGGTGATTAATTTAATAGTTGACAACTAATCGATTAATCGTTGCAGCTCTAGTTTTGTGTATCCAGCCACGGAGTTACGAAATTTGTTTTGGGATCATTAAAGACTCCATTTTCATACACAAGTAAGTCAAGAGTGTGAACATGGAGTGTGTGAAGGTGAGGGTTTGTATAACCGTGCCCACTCATACTGTGATTATGTTGTGTGTGTGTGTGTGTTATGAAATGATAATTTCGCCCTGTTGAAGCAGAATGTGTCATGATATGAAATGCTAATACCGCTTAAGTGGCAGGTTGACATGGGACTGTGTGCACAGTTATTTGCATATTTGTGTTTTGTGTGTGTGTCTGCTTGGTATGCAAATGCAGCTGTGTCAGATGAAGTGTGAGACGGCTAGCAGCATGTTCACCTGTTAAATGTCATGCAGTGTGTTGATTCACAATCACCTGCCTGGAATTTAAATGTAGATATCAGATGAAGTGTCCCTGACGTCGGCTAAATGAAAATGCCCGCATACGCTTTTGTCAATATCTGTGTGTGTGTGGAGGGCACAGTTGGGGTCAAAGCCCATGAAGGGGCCGACTGCAGGTATCCATGAATATTTTAATATTTTAGCCTCGTCTCACGTTGCCTTTTGTCAAGCGCCCATCGCACCACCTGCCACTCACAACGGAGAGAAAGAAGGAGGAAAGGAGAGGGAGACAGAAAGCTAATGTCACCCTGAAAATGAACATTGAAGTTGGAGAAAGAGTGAGCGGATAGGTGATGAAAGCTCCCATGTTCGTTATTCTCACCACCCTTTGTCTTTGCTCCATTAAGGGATGGAAAGAAAAGGAGAAGGAGGGAGAGAAAGCCAAAGTGTGTAACCACCACTATCACTTACAAAGGGGAGGAAAGGGGGAGAGTGAAAGCACCAGTGCTGACAGGGTAAAGGTGAGGGAGGTGAGGAGGGAGAAAAAGGGGGGAGACAGAAATGGAGAAGACAGCCAATGCACCGAGCATCACTGCTGATGTTTGTTGGGTCACAGAAGAGAAAGTTTGGACGAGCAGAGAGGAAGCAGAGAAATGAAGGAGAGGACTGATTGATTGAGTGTAAGATGAGACCGAGAGGAAGACGCTCTCCAAGACCAGGATGTACGTATGTGTCTTTTATGTTTTAAAGAGAAGACTGTGTTTTTAATTAGTCATCCTCAGTCTTCAAACAGCATGTGGAGAGACAGGAAGTGACTTATGGAAGCCAGCTTGAGAAACCATCAGCGTCTATAGTGAATGATGAAGGGCTGGTAGGGTAATTGCCCCTGCATGCTTTGTTTGAGTGTGTATCTGTGAGTTATGCTTTGCTTGACCCAAGAGAACGAGGAGTAAGAGCTCTGCAGTCAAAGTGCACAAGGAGGGACAATTTGCACCCATCGAAGAGGTATATACATTCTCTCTCACAGCTTTCCATCGCTACTTCTGCCAAATGTGCCATTTGCTGTATTTGTTTCCTGTCTTTTAACTTAACCCTCATCTGCAGCTCTGGAGTATAGATTTTATTAACAAGAAGATGCCCTTCATTTTAGATAATTTTTCTTATCTTTCTCTCTTTATCAGCACGTTTGGTGCAAGGATGGAGCACTGACCTTTCCTCATTCCTCATTTCAAACTGTCACTCAGACTCACAAAAGAGCTAAATGTTGCTTTTGACACCAAACTGAAAAAATAGCTTTGAGCAAGACTTTCTTTCGAGACTTTCTTGGTGCTTTAATCACAGCACAAATTACTCATGTAAGGAGCTGTTTCCTCACAGTTTTACACACTTCCAACATGAATTATTACCTCTGCCAAGTGGTTATGTTTTCAGTCCTATATCTTTAGTATGTCTTATTAGAGTTCAACAATATTTGGTGGATAGTTAGGCCATGGGTCAAAGAACAACTGATTAGGATGAGGATTTTTGAAAGAATAAAGAAACAAGACTAAGAGTCTACAGCCATGCTAGCAGCTCTGTGAGGCTGTACTTATAGACATATATCTAAATGCTATAATCTAATGCTAACATCCTCAGTGACAATTTGAGCTGGTCATGTTTACCATGTTCGATTCAACCTATCTAGTAGATGTTGAGATATTTAACTGGATAAGTGAGCCATCTTGACATTGCCATCCAAAATGAATGCATATTTGTATTACAGTGTGTATGATGAACTGTTCCTGCTGTTTACTGTGTGTATGATTAAAGAAAGAGGAAAACAGTGAACATGTTTCCTACAAGTGTGAAATAGCCATACTTATTTCTGCTCAGGCTCCCTGGTTGGTGATGCCACGTGAACGGCTGCCTCTCATTGGTTCATCTGGGAGTAGAACAACAGGTGATCCACTCATGACCCACTCACCTCTCCATTTATTTACATATATTATGGCTATTATGCTGCAGGAGCATGGAGTACGCACAAGCATATTTTGGAGATTCTTATTAGTATTTTATAATGATAATATCTTACCTGATGTTTTTTGTAAACAAAAGTTTCATTGTTAGGGTAATTTTGAAAAGCATTAAAGGGATAGTTTGGGTGATTTGAAGTTGGGTTCGGGGGGTATCCATAGTCAGTCACTCTAGTACACAATTTTCAAATACTCCAAATAGGGGCTTTAATGTTACATAAATATAATATAATATATTAGATATCAAGATTATTCACTCCAGATATTGATTTATTCTTAATAATTATTAAGGGAAAAAAAGCTGGAAAAAAAGCCTTAACAGTTATTATTATAGTAGTTTATTATTCTCTTATTTGCTGTTGCTGGCTTTAATATCTAGCACCTTTTTACAGAAAGGGATTGCCTGATGCAGCAGTCTTTCTCTTTCAAAACAAATAACTATCACACATTAAACCTTCAGCTGAATTTCATAAAAAGCTCCAGGCCAGAATATTACTCTTCTGGTTGAATGATCTGATTATTTGACAGAAATAAACATTATTATTTCATCATATTTTCCAAAGCTGATGCTGCTGTTTTTGTAAAATATTATGTAAACATAAACTTGCCTTATCAGCTTAAACCATAAAGTGGGTTTGCAACAGAGAAGCACTCCAATATATTGGCCCAATACATGGAGTTTACAAGGAGTTTATACATATATATATATATATACATATATATAAAATATAAATATATATATAAATAAATATATATATATAAATATAAAATATAAATATATATATATATAAATAAATATATATA
>CAKALU010062426.1:59966-72308 GCA_916700995.1 Hozukius guyotensis | reverse complement strand
TCAAAACAGTGAGGCGACACAAGTCAGCTAAAACCACAATATCACTCTATATTTCACCTGCTTGGCAGTAATGTTAGTTGACCAGACGAAGGTCTCTCCATGAATCAATGCTGATCCTAGTGTTGGCTTTTCCTGCTTCAGCCTCCCGACCGCCGTCAGAGGGAACAGGGGAGACACCGGAGTTTTAGTCGGAGACGATAACGTTACTCGCTCCGGAGCCCCGTTTATTCACTCAGCAGCAGGTAACGACACGGGAAACCTCTGTTGGTCTGGAGGAGCTGCAGCAGTTATTTCTACACAAACGTCCACTGTACATTCACTAGATATTCTCAGAGCTAAACTAACTCTTCTGCAGTGTGTAGTGTGTGCGCATGCACGTGAGAGGTGGAGCGAGAGAGCGAGTGAGAACGAGCGCGGTGTGTGAGTGAAGGCAAGCAGGCAGAGGAGCAGAGTACAGCAGAGACTCCGGCCCTGGAGACCAAAGCTACGGTCTCCTCTGTGTCTTCTGACCGCGGTCGGGAGGCTGAAGCAGGAAGAGTTAACACTGTTTTGCAAGACGGGCTTCACTAGATATAACTTTGCGGTTTTGGTGCTTCCGTGTAGTTTGTGTTGGAGACTGAGTCTGAAAAGCATAGCCACACGCGAGCGCGCATGGGACACCAACCTGCAATGATTTATACGTGTAAGAAGTTACAAACAGTACCTTTAATACTACCTTTTAAAAATGTATAACAGACCGCTATAGTGGATGCAACCAAACGGCCATAGGCCTTCTTCTGGATACGAAGAAGCTGGTGATAAGTCAGTTAGCACTCTCTATATGTTATAGTTCTATTTTTACTGGTACTTTTTAATTTGTCTGTATGCCAAACATTAATAGAGAACAAATAGAGGATTATAGGACCTACCCTGTGATGATGTAGTAACCCAGTCCACACAGATTATAAGAGTTTAATTTCACATCATCTAACCCAGGTGAATACAGATACAATACAGTAAAAGAAGTAAAAAAAAAAGAAAATCTATAGCACTGGCTGCTGGACAAACTTGTTTCCTTTTACTGTCCACACTGAGACGGAGAAAAATAAAAAGGAAAGGGAAGCCAAGTGGGTCTCTAAAGAGTTTTACTCGTATCCTCTGATGCCTCACCCTTATTACCTCCCCCTCTCTCCCGCCTCCCATCACCAGAGGCTGAAACCGTTTCTTCGCTCCAGGTTCTTGTTGTACAACACTCGAGGATGAAGTGTTCGTATCCGAGCAGTCTTGTGTATTATCATAATATCTGACCCGGGGCGTTCTTTGTGGGAGAGCGTGTTACAACCTGCTGAAAAAAAGACTTGTAGTCGTGTTATTTCTCATGCCAGGAGGAAGAGGGATTTAGCTCAGGAACTGTACTCTTTTTTTTATTATTATTTTATTTCAGTCTACAGCTCCTAATCTGCTCCCGTCTGATCATTCACACACATGCAAACAAACACACACCTCGAAATCCCCAAATCCCATTTGTGTGACTTTGTTGCTGCCGAGCTACAGCCACCTCCACTCCCGTAGTCATCATCACCTATATACTGTTACCCGCTGTGCTAAATACACACACGCATGCAATCACACCGATACACACTGATAAACACACAACATCATCCTCGTCTTCCGTGTGAGTAGCGTGATGTTTGCCTCTGCAGCAGCAGGAGGAGCAGGGGCACATCTCACAGCCTCCCGCCCCCTCCCCCTGCTCCGCGGCTCTATAAGATATTTATAAGCATTTTGATAGTTTTCTTCCACTCTCTATCATCCGAGGTGAACGCTGTCATGTCGGATTACTCCTGTGCTATTCACCGAAGACACCGGCGCACTGTTTAGACCCACATAGGGTTCGTTCTGAATTATTAATCGCATTCATGTCATTAAGCAGCTCGCACAGCCTCCCTATAGCCAGGGACGCCTAGAAACAGAGAGAGAGAGGCACTGATTAGATTCTCAGCAGATGTAGCTCAAACCCTCTGCTGCACTGCAAAAAAATAAATACTTTAATTAATTCATTCATTGATGAATTAATTAAAAAGAAAAACAACTTGTAAGATATGCAGCTTAAAACAGCATCAGTGCATACAGTGTTAGACACGTTCACACATTATGTAAGAGACAACAGCATTCATAACACACACAGAGCGTTACGTCAGGAGCTTTAATTCATCCTCTTGAGGTTGATTTGGGGCCGCTGAAACAACCCGTTCTCACTCCCAACTTGTCAAATACCGGGGGTGCCCCTTGGCATCGGAAACCGATGCACGGAGGCAACCTTTAGCAACAGTACGTGACGAACCAAGCTTTCAACTAACTCCAATGTAAACCCACCCGCGGTGTTAATAGACGGTCGGAGCAACTGACGCAGTATTAATAGCATGAGAGTCCACTTAGGGCGCGCATGAGGGGTGGTGGCGTCCGTGTCTTGTGTGAAACTAAAAGTAATTTTGACTTATTTTGTCACGTCAGTCGCTAGTCCTGTGACTTGTCGGTATCGTCAGCCTCGTGGGTATCGTCAGCCTTGTGAGTCACCAGTCACGCGAGTCGACCACGACCGTGTCCTAACCCTAAATAAGTGGTTGTGTTGCCTAAACCTAACTTCCTGTGAAAAAGGAAGTTTATTTTGAAAGAACACTATACATTTAACGAGCGTATATTGACACGCCGTCATTGATCCGTCCAAAAGTAACGCAAGAGGGACACGTTGGGAGTGAGAATGTGTTAGTTGAAAATATATTTAATTTATAGAAACGCGTGTAGATAGCAGTATTATCTGTAGCTCTACAGCAACTTGTGTAGGTATAGCATCCAAGTTTACAAAGTAGCAGCGGTGCGACCATAGCAATGTCGGTTACTACATGTACAATTTGTTTACATTTATTAATCTGGCAGATGCTTTTTACCAAAGCGACGTACAAAAGAGGTTCAATCTGAGCCTCAGTAGATCAAGAAGAAGCCTTAGCATCCATGCTTATACTCAATATTATCATTGTACTCTTATATCATAACTGGAAACATAGCAGGGGAACTCAAGATGGGAGCAGACTTTAAGATTATTGAGGCCTACAAAGACCAGATACCACACAATTTCCACCAAAATACACAGATTTTGTAGTCTTGATGATCAGAATGGAGCACATATTGAACCACTAAGGACCAGCGCTTTTACTAAGTAACATGGTCCAGTCAAAAGCTGCTTTTTGACTCTGATGAAGAAGGTGGCGTCGAAACGTCGGTCTTAAAATAAAGTTTACTGCCTTAAATCCGTGTGCTCCGGTGTGCTTTGGACCTGCTCTCTGAAGTCTCTCCTGTTATAAAAAATACATATATTAGTTTCTGACTCTTGGGAAAGTTCTTCTTTCGATAACTAATGTAATAAATAATGAATGCAATACGACACCCTCTGTCCTTTACAGTACGACCCTCTCATCAGATAAGGAAAAACTTAAACAAAATAAACCCTTTTAATGGGAAAAATAAATGGAAGAAACCTCAGGAAGAGCAACAGAGGAGGGATCCCCCTTCCAGGATGGACAGACGTGCAATAGATGTCGTGTGTACAGAGTAACAACATAATGAAAATACAACATAGACAATCCATATGACAAAAAATAATACATGTAATTTGAACATATGTGAGAAGGTGGATCCAGGAGGATGTCAAGCTGCTTCCCGGCGTCACCAAACAGATAGAGCCAGAGCAACACGACCTCCTCTCCCGCCATATAGGTAGAGCCAGAGCAACACGACCTCCTCTCCACGCCAGATAGGTAGAGCCAGGGCAACACGACCTCCTTTCTACGCCAGATAGGTAGAGCCAGAGCAACACCACCTCCTCTCCACGCCAAACAGATAGAGCCAGAGCAACACGACCTCCTCTCCACGCCAGATAGGTAGAGCCAGAGCAACACGACCTCCTCTCCACGCCAAACAGGTAGAGCCAAAGCAACACGACCTCCTCTCCACGCCAGCAGCTCACAGTCTGCAGAGCAATCTGGAGGAGAGAGGAGAAAGAATTTAATAAGAGCGACATCAACTTGGTGATCAGCTCTGAATTTAAACTGAAGTCACGTCTTAGTTTTTTTTATTAGAAGTAGATTAAAGAACTAGATTTTCTTCTGAGTGAATGTGAACCAGCAATCTGTTAAAAAATAACAAAACAACAATAGATTCCTACGTTGTAAGTTTGTTTGCTGATGTTAACACTCGTGCACCGCAAGCTCATTAATGCAACCGCTCATGTGCAAACGCAACCGCATGCAGCGAGCTCGCTCTCTTTCCTCTGTTCCTGTGTGTCTCTCACACACAAAGACACACACACACACACATGCACACACATGGCTGGTGCAGATAGAAAATGGGTTTTGCCAGTGACAATAAGAGATGAATGGAGAAGTGCTCAGAGTAAATGAGGTGATTTCCATGATGAAATAGAGCGATAAAAAGGCACAGGAGAGATCGCTTTTCCTCTCCCCTTCTCTCTCTACGGCTCTCCTCCGCTTTGTTGGCCGCCCATTCATCATGACATCATAGTGATGGAGAACACACACACACATACACAACACACACACACACACAGTAGATGAAGAGGAAACACATTGCTGAACTGAAAGCATCCGGAAGAGAAAGCAGGTTGAAGTCTTGTGCTCAAATCTGCCCGATACCGTATCCCAGCCGTAGGTGACCTTGAAGTGAAGAGGGTGATGTCACTCTGGAGGGTTGAGCAGCAACCCGGTGTGTCGGCCTGCACGGATAAGAGCCGGCTCTGATCTCCTGAGGATTGAAATAAGCCAGCAAGGAATTATTTAGTGGGTAAAGGCAGGAGCAAGGGCAAAGCCCGGAGTACTGATGTAAATTTTTACAGTATGAAAGTAACTTTTGCCCTGCTAGGTGAGGGGATGAAGGACTTCAGTGTCAGTGGGTCGATCAGTCTGACTACTGGCCAGATAAACATGAAATTTGGTGTAGATATTCATTGCCCAAGGACGATGTATTTCAAAGATGTTACATCTCATGATCATAGACCTCAGAACATAATTCCTAATGTGTTGTGGTGGTGATGCCTTGGCCTTTCCTCTTGAGCCAACATCAAGCTCAATATCGGTCAGATAAAACAAGCAATTCCGCCTCACTACCAACAAGCTACCGAGCTAACAAAACCAGCCATCCGTCTCTGGAGCTGCGTCCGCTCTCTTCTCGGCGAGCTGCGACCACACTTTACGGCCCCACTGACATGTATTGTCACCCAAAAAAACTAACAACAATCGCCATTTTCTTTTGTACCAATCAAATGACTGCAGAAAACAGTTCAATGTCAGTTCTATTCCTATTCTTTTTCTATGTTCTGAACATTGCTGGGCTTTAAAATTGTAGCTGCTTTCACACTTGTTTGAGTGTGAAGCAGAGTTTGATTGCCCCCCCCGCCTCCCCCATTTGACCTCACTGGTGTGCTTCAAGAGTGCCCTACTATTGTTCCGATCCACGGCCCACTACATCATTTTGTTAGTAAATGCAGCTGTTTTCCTCTGTTGCCCAGAAACGAGATTGGCACCCAGATTGATGTACGCGGGAAAAAAAACGAAGAACAATGTGCAGCCAGGTGGACCCATGTGATTACAACTGAAGGGAGCACGACCCCCCCAATATGGGCCGAGAATAACTGATACACGAGTGCTGCTCTTCCACTACCCTCCCAGGAAAAAACATATTGTTTGCATTAACTGTTCTGTAAGGCAGTTTATCCCCTGTTGTCTGGCAAACAATTCAAGAATACCTAATGATTTGGATTTCCATTGGTGATACAGACTAGGGCTGTGTGTTGGCAAGAATCTGGCGATACGATACGTATCACGATACAGGGGTTAAGATTCAATATATGGCGATATGTTGCGATACTGTAAGCAAGGCGATATATTGCAATTTTTTAACTTAATTTTAGGGAAACTGTCATGGTAAAAAGAACACCATCATATGCATACAATCTGTGTTTTCAAAAAGTTTGCTTTTTCATGCAATCTGAACAGTGGGATCTGCATTTTCCTTCGTCACAGTCTCTGTAACATCAAACATCACAGCACTACTTTGAGAAGGCACATACACTGAGAGGGTGCATCTCTTTATAAATTAAATAAAGGGTTGACTTATACTTACATTAGTTCAGGGGTCTGCAACCTGCGGCTCCGGAGCCACATGCAGCTCTTTAGCCCCTCTCCAGTGGCTCCATGTGGATTTTTAAAAAAGGAAATGAATAACTGTTTTTTGTTTACATTTTAATTTTTATCTATCATTGTTGTAGGTCTATGGTACGATGGTACGACGGAGTATTAGGGCCACATTGAGGGGACAAAAAATAAATATGAGATTTCGAGAATAAAGTCATAATATTACGAGAATAAAGTCATAGGTTTACGAGAAAAAAGTCGTAATATTATGAAAATAAAGTATTATAAAGTAGTAATTTTACGTGTTATTTTCTCTTTTTCTCGTAAAGTTATGACTTCTCATAATATTACGACTTTTTTCCTCGTAAAGTTATTACTTTATTTTCGTAATATTACGACTTTTTTTCTCGTAAAGTTATGACTTTATTCTCGTAATTTTACTAATTTTTTCTTGTAATATTATGACTTTTTTTCCCTCAATGTGGCCCTAATACTCCGTAGTACATTTGCACATTGGCCCTCACTGCATGAGACTTACAGTATATACTGTATACAGTACTCAGACTATAAGCTGTGTGTAAACTGTATAAGCTGTATAATGTTTTGCGGCTCCAGATGTTTTTTTGAGGGGGTTTTGTTTTGCCTGAAATGGCTCTTTTGATAGTAAAGGTTGCTGACCCCTGACTTAGTTAATCTTTGCATGTAAACTGTTATTAATTAAAAATCTATACTGTGTTTTTTAGAATCGATACAGTATCACAAAACATAATATCGTGACATTCAATATTTTCGATATATTCTTACAACCCTAATACAGATTACCCTCTTACTGCACTTGGACTGTACCGCAGTTAAACTGGAATCCATATCAGACAACCTCATTTAGATGGACTTTGATTTGTTTCTTGGTCTGTGCCTGATTATTGAACAAGGTAAACCACTCCTGTATTAGGACTGAAATTACAGTGTGAACCTGCCTTCAGTGTATTTTGTCTTTTCCATCATAGCACTTTCACATCATTATGTGGGAGCACTATATACATGTTGGAGTTCAATGTATAGTTTTTTTGATGAAAGTTTCTCCTTAGTGAATGCATCCTGGTAGCGGTTGTTGAAGCTGAAGGATGGTAGAAAGTGTGTGAAGAAACAAGTTGCTTGAGGGGATACCGGAGACTTTAGTCATTTAAAGTGCAAGTCTTTATTCTGACAAGCGACGCTGGTTGTGATTAGGAGCGTTTGGCAGGTTTGTGGTGATGGATGTCAGAACGCCGTCCCAGTCTTTCTCTGATCAAGCACAACTTGGGGAAGAGATACCGGTGTCATGTAGAAGTTTTTAATTTAACAGCTTGTGTTTTACCTGCAGGGTTATTTGCCCCAAAGGGATCATTTATATGAATTTTTTAACAGCGGAGTGATGTGCTACCCTTCTCTCCAGCTGTGCTGCGTGTTGACAAGCATCATGTTCAGCCTACAGAGTTACTCCTCTCCTCCAGGAGTTAGTGGATGAAGACAGTATTGAGAATTTAATTGAAAGCCCAAGAAAACCTGAAATTTGTCAAGACAAGGATGGTGAATTCTACATTATTTAAGTTAGCTGTTTATGCTGTTTGTAGCCACAGACCATAGCAGGTTTAGGTTGTTTTAGACTGCAGAGAATACGGCTACAAAGATGGAAAGATGACATGGCAGGAGGAGCTCAACAAACTGCAACTTAAAGGGATAGTTCGGGTGTTTTGAAGTGGGGTTGTATGAGGTACTTATCCATAGTAGAGGTATTACTTACAGTAGACGGTCAGCATGTCATCAAATCACAGCCTTCTAGATGATAGCGTACAGTCTAGACCAGCTCTATATGGAAAGCACCTTGAGATAACTTCTGTTATGATTTGACGCTATATAAAAATAAATTGAATTGAATTGAATTGAATCAAGAGACAGACAGGAGCACCGGCACCGGAGCAAAGCAATATACTGCTGTGGACGGGGACGGCACAAAAACATGTTTTCGCCACCTAAAAGAAAGGCCTACCTAAAAATAAAAATTGATATCCGTTTAAGTGTACATTTATTTAGAGTATTTTTCCGACGGCGAACTGAACAACGTATCTATACTGTTTTTGTCATCATAAGTTTCACTTTCAGTTCAGTTCCCCCCGTCGGAAAGGAGAAAGAAAGGGCCGTCTGACGGCAAGATAAAGCGCTGAAAAATATTCTAATTATAGCGTACACTTAAACGGATAAAGCATTTTATAGGTGGGTCTTTCTTTTAGATGGCTAAAATAAGGTTTTGCTGCCGTCCCCGTCCACAGCACTGTATTGCTTTGCTCTGGTGTCGGTGCTCCTGTCTGCTTCTCCAAGCTGGGGTTACACCGACCGTCATCTACTGCAGGTAGTACACCTACTATGGATAAGTACCTCATACAACCCCACTTCAAAACACCCAAACTATCCCTTTAAGAAAACACAAGCAAATGAGGAAATAGTCTCCATGACTACGATGTCAGCTACATATCATATTGCAAAACACATTTACCACAATTGAGGCATAAAGACGTCATTGACGAGCAATTGAAATATTCTGCAGTTTTTAGTGTACCCCATAAATTTCCGTTTTGTTCTGAATGACTTCCTGTATTTGCAGCACGTTTTCATGCCTCCTCGCTGGCAACAGCCGTGGCCGGAAGCATTATGTCTTCAGGTTTTCTGTCCATACAGCATGTACATCCCATTCACATGAAAGCGACACCTCAGGAACACCTGGAAGGAATTTCTTCAAATCTGGCACAAAATCAGAAAACAGGATCCACACACTGCATAGGTAGCTCCCAGCAATTTTAATAAAGCAATGTTTCGATCTAACAGAGATCTTCATCTGACATTGTCAAGTCCCCATCACAAAGCAGAACAGGCAATATGTGGACACAGACACATCACCACTCAGGTGCTTGTGATCTGCTTGATTGGAAGTGAATCAGGTCACACAGCTGGACCAATCATGGGAGGCAGAACACTCCTCTAGAAGACAACACTGAAAATATCAAGTCATTGTTGAACAAGCACTAATCTATCACATCACAGGTTAAGTTCAAACATTATAAGTTACAAATCTTCAAAGATATGTATCTTTTAAAATCATTATATAGAAAAATAGATGTATTTGTTTGTCAATCTACTCACTGGACCGATCAGAGCAGGGCTGGACAACACTGTCTGATAATCCCCCAATAGAGGGGACAAAATATGCCTCTATGAAAAAGGGCAAAACCAACTAGAGACAACAAAATAACTGATATATAAACACATTGAATCCAACACATAAGGGATGAAGTCAAATAAATATTATAAACCACAAATCATCCAGAAAAAAACATTAAACATGAAAAACTATTTTATAGAAAAATACATAGAAAATGGTCCAAAATAATATTACTTGCCTAAATTTGTGATAATATAGGCATGTTCAGACTAGCAGTAGGCCAGAAATGTATTGATACGTTCAACAGGGAAAACCATTTAACATAAATGAAAAGGGGATAATGAGCAGGGAGGTGACCTCAACACATTTCTTAGAGAGACAATCAAAATGTATTTGTTGAAATATCTGTAGTAGTAAGTCAAATCTGGTACAAACATCTGGCACTTGGACTCAAGGATGAACTGATTAGATTTTAGTGGTCAAAGGGTCAAGGTCACCGTGACCTCACAAAACATGTTTTGGGCCATAACTCAAGAATTCACATGCTAATTGGTAATTTCACACAAATGTTTAACAGGATAAAATGATGAAGAGATGACATTATGGATGTCAACTGCAAGTTGACTGATTGGCGGAGGCATACAACCACAAGGTAGTTTTTTTATGTCACTTCATGGGAGCTGTAGTTTTTTTGTTGTTAAAATCAAGTGCTGCAGTTGATACTCTTTTATCTTGAAAAAGAATAGTAAACCTCCGTTTTTTCATAAAGATAGATGAACGACACCCTCAATGAGAGAATGCATTGAGTTACAGAAGCTGGTGGTACAGTGGCCAGCCAGGAGGTCACATCAGGACACTGGGCTCTTTGGTACAAAGACAGAGTTATTCCTGCCCTTTGTGGAACTTAGAGCTAAAAGATGGTTAGTAGTTGGAATTAAGCAACTCAAAGTTAATCGAATAGTTAATGAGTTAACAAGTAGGACGGCACTTTAGTCAATCCCTGCATTTTGGGGAGTAAAAACTCCTAGAAAGGGTCGATTCTTCTGCTGCTGGGGCTCCTTAAGTCTCGTCTCTCTCTCTTTCTTTCTCTCTCTCTTCATCTCTCTCTTTCTCTATCTGTCTCTCCCTCTGTGTCCCCGTCTGTCTCCCTTCCCCCTGCTGTCCATACAACGACAGAACTTCCTTCCCTTAATATTGAAAGAGTTGTCACCTCCTATCATTAATCTCTGTCTGCCCCCCTGAGCTCGGTGCCCTTGTGGAAAGGTCTCACACATGAAAGCACCAGCCTTCTGCACACACACACAAACACACACACCCACAAACACACACACACACTATTTCATACACTTCCCCACCACACTCTCGCTCCCAGGTAAAGTCCTACAGTGTACAACTTGTGGAACATGAAAAAAAGATGAGCGAAATGGCTGACCTGGTGCTCGGCTGAGTGCACCCTCCCCGTATCGCCCTGCCCTGCCCAGAGACAACCCCTCCCATCGGGGGCGACAAGAGTTCACTGCCGGGGCTGAGGACAGAGGACAGGGAAGGACTGGAGGAGCTAAAACAACAGAGTTTACAGCCAGAGTGTCAGAGAAACAAGAGCTATAGAAAAAAAGCAGGGACAAAGTTGAATATGACAATGCACAATATCCTGGAAAAAAATAAACCCCAACAGGGGTTGCATCGCCCAGTCGGGGTTTATTTCACAACAATGACCGGCTAGCTGTACATTATCCCGCTTATTACATGACTACTTACTGAAGAAATCAATAATTCAACATCAGAACTGCGCCCATAGCAACGGTCTGTTATACATAGCAGCGGTCTGTTATAAAGAAATAATAGACCGTAGAACGCCGTGATTGACCAATCAACAAAGCCGTGTAATAACGATTGATAACGCACAATAAAGAGCCGATAACAGTCGAATCGGGTTCCTGAACGCTGATGCTACCTTTATATTTTACCCTAAGTGCTTCCTAGTGGCGGATATGTTTTCAAGATTTTGCTTAGGGTTCAGCAAATGTTTAAATGTATCTTACTATTAATACCGAATACATAAATTGAGGTACCACAATTGAGTGTAATTTCAGTGTTATACAGTAGTATGTTAAAAATCCCGACTACTGATCAGACTGTTGAGGAGTTTGCTTCAAAAATATTGAAAAACAGGGACCAGTTGTTTGTTTAATGTTGTCCTATAAAGTTCAAAACCTTTTTCTAAAGTGTTCAGTTGAGTACAGAATGAGATAATGATCCATTAATACTTTATTGTAGCAAATATGATTAAAAAAAGTTATTTTCATAAAACGGTCATTATATCCTGACAGTAGTACGTGAAACAGGTAACCTAAAAGAAATCATGTGCCTCTGTGTCCTCCGGTGTCCGAGGAAGACACACAGTTACAGCTGATCTGATCTGCTGTCTATGAGAGCTGTCAATCACTCGCAAACTCCGACCAAAAGGTCAAACTAGGCAGCACTGATCAAATATGAATCAATATTATGTTACGTTAATGCCTATTTCTCTCCTCAAATGTTTTCAGAATCATCTTGTAGTGCACGGTTTAGCTGTAAAATGTGAAAGTTTGTGACGCTGCCGCCATTGTAAAATCTGGTGAAGGAACGCCACATGACCGGAGCTCAGCCAATAGGAACGCTCTCTCAATGAAATGACCTGTGATTGGTCAAAGTCTCCCGTCACGGGCTAGATTTTCTAAAGCCTGAAAACAGAGCCATGAGGAGGTGCAGAGGTCTAGTTATCTCTCAGAACACTTGGATTACAATATGCTGAAAGGTTATTATGGAGTTTTTGCCCAATGATGCCAAAAATATACTTACTACTGCCACTTTAACTGGTGCTCAGATCCAGAGAACATGGAAATAATCATCTTTTGCATATGTGGACAATGACAATGTCATTTATTATTAGGCCTGGGTTTTTAATGTGACAAGGCTCTA
>CAKALU010062426.1:40978-59946 GCA_916700995.1 Hozukius guyotensis | reverse complement strand
TAAAGCTGAAGTAGGCGAGATTGGAGCAAATATGATATAATATAAAACGGTCGTTATATCCTGACAGTAGTACATGAAACAGGTAACCTAAAAAAAAATCATGTGTCTCTGTTTCCTCCGGTGTCCTCCGGTGTTCTTAATGACATCTGCAAGATTTCACATACCGGAGGAAAACACACAGTTACAGCTGATCTGATCTGCTGTCTATGAGAGCCGGCTGTCAATAACTCACAAACTCCGACCAAACGGTCAAACTAGTCAGCGCTGATCAAATATGAATCAATATTATGTTACGTTAATGTCTACTTCTCTCCTCAAATGTTTTCAGAATCATCTTGTAGTGCACGGTTTAGCTGTAAAATGTGAAACGCTCTCTCAATGAAATGACCTGTGATTGGTCAAAGTCTCCCGTCATGGGCTACATTTTTTAAAGCCTGAAAACAGAGCCATGAGGAGGTGCAGAAATCTAGTTATCTCTCAGAACACTTAAATTACAATATGCTGAAAGGTTATTATGGAATGTTTGCCCAATGATGCCAAAAATATACTGCCTCCTGACACTTTAACTGGTACACAGATCCAGAGAACATGGAAATAATCATCTTTTGCATATGTGGACAATGACAATGTCATTTATTATTAGGCCTGGGTTTTTAATGTGACAAGGCTCTACTGTGGAAGTTTACTCTGGAACCTTCAACTCAGCCGTAGCTAAAGACAGCCCAAGGTTGGACCAGGGTTTGTGTCCGCAAAATGTCACCTGCTTCTCAGGAGTTTGTCCTCATTTCACAAAATCTAGGGAGTCTAGTGTTTTTTTCTCCCCCTGCCAGGGCAGAAATGGCAGACCTTGTGGTTTCACTCACACACCGCAAATGGAAGCTGACTATATAAAGGATGTCAACGCCGATTGAGAGCAAATTTGTTTCCAGACACACATGCAGCCCGTCTCCATCCCGACGCCGTCGCTGGCATTTAATTGCACTTGATATTTAAGCGCTGGAGCAGATCACATTACAAGTGGCTCTTCCTCCTGTTTGTGCTGCCGGCGTATTCCATTATATGCTCCTCATTTCCCTAGCTGTCCTTCAGACTGCGTTGAATGTCAGCTGCTCGGGGCATCGGGATTCTGTATCAATTATAGGAGCTGAGGCGGCTACAGTGAATCGGGAGCTGATAGCATCGGCGCAGGCGGAGAAAAGGGAGGAGGGCGAGCTCGGCGCAGGTAGATAGAGCCGTGGCCGGCAGAAGGGCGCCGGATTGAGCCGAGGCAGACTGCAAGTCACCTCAGGATAAACCAGAGATATTGGGGATTTAGAGGGAGAAGTTAATGAGAAATTTAATTCAGAAAGTAGAAGGGTTGTTACTGTTACACTGGAATTAGTTGCACAGTTGGTATTTATTTCTAGCTGTCGCACACCAATTATAATTTTATTAAAAGATCATATTGGTGTTTTAGCTCATTAGCTACCTGCGATGCCCAGTTGACAGCGTTGCTTTTCTAAAACATGTCATATGCTTTTAGATTTTCCTTCCTGCCCTCCATAACTGCTAGTGTCAGAACGCTAATTAATTTAGTTGCATGCATTTTGTTGTCAGAGTTGAGTTAGGAAGGCGGGGGTGATTTCAAGGAGGCTCTGACACCTGACATGTTTTCGCAGAGAAGCAGTGATTTCACAGCCAGTGTTGGAAAGTCAGACAGGAAAGAAAAATATGGGTGTTGATCATAACTGTAGGAGTTCAGAGATGCACAAAATGTTCCTCTCTACAGTCAAATTGCAGCCGCGATAACTTCCTCCTCCCGTCAATTCCAGAATTCCACTGGTTGCGCAATGTGGAGGTCAGCGTATTTGGGGTCAAGTTTAGTGTAGTTGAACTGAATCCTGGCAGAAATTCTGTGTATTGTGCGCCACCATTGCTCACACCACTGCCCAAGAGAGCACAACCACTCTGTGGTTTGAAAATAACGGTTTTGCTCTTCGCGATTCGCACTTCTTGTGCGAAAGTTCTGTCAGTAAAATGTCACAATTTGTTTGTTTTTTTACTGTGAGGGATTACCTATATCTGCAAGTTGACTTTAACCCTCTGAGACCCACAATAGACCCGTTTTTGTCTTTTTTAGGGGGGTACAGGGAGTCTTTAGGGGGAGATAGCAGGTCAACAGTAGATGTCACATAGAAGTGGTGTACATCATCTGAAAGCTGGGAACCTGAAGATTAATTTGAGATCCAGCTCAGCACTGTGTGTCAAGTTGTTCTCGTCATAAATCAGAAATAAACATGAATGAATGAATGAATTATTTAAAATTAATTGGAAAAGTGTATAAGGGTTTAGAACATTATGATCAAAGTACATTATGGTCATCCCCATGCTCTATTATGTCTCATAAGTTGTTGCAGCAATTTGTGGGTTGATACCATTTGTTACACAGATATGATGCTAAATTAAAAAAAAAATGACCACTCGAGAATTGATTAAAATGCCACATTAAGACACCAAGACACCATAGAAAAAGCCATGCTGTGATTTGGTATCAAAAACTTCTGACATTTGGAGATTTCTGCAAGAATTGCATTTTTCGGCAATTGGATGGCGAGCACTTCTGTTGTGTAAACTGCTCAGAAACCCCCTTATTGTCAATGTAGCTAGAAAAGCCATCCATCCTCTGAATGCTCTAGGTCTCTAGTTTGTGGCTGTAAAGTTTCATGAGGCTGTGATTATCCTAGAGGTCACCACAGGTCATTTTATACAGTGAGGTCAAGTTTCAAAAGATGGTCTCACTACAATGAAATGGCTACTATGGGGACTAACTTCATTACACATGAATACAGTTGAGCTTATTGGATCCACAAGAATCTCAGCTTTACAGGGATACACAATTTATGTAAATACAATAAAGGCTTTTTAATATATTTCCTTCCTCGTTGCCACTTGTTTTAGTATTTTAGAGTGCCTGTATTGCCTTCCTGTCTATCCTGATTTTTTCCCCCCGTTTTCCAAGAGAATCCGACACGTTTTGTTTTACGGTTGAATACACAGAGCAGCCAATTATCTGTCTTTCCAAGCTTGTTTCAAATAGTTTAAAACTGCGACCGTAATCTGGGAGAAAATATCTTTCCCTCGAAACATAATTGAAAATGCAGTTTAGTTGTATGGAACGTAATTTTGTAGGAAACAGGGTTGCTAGACCATAAGAAAAGATTGTGCCCAAGGCATTCTGAGTGCACAAGATGCAGTTTAGTGGCGGTAAAACTTTCAGTTCATGTTCTCTGCGAGGACTGAAGTATGTTCTGTGTATGAAATTAAAATGAATAACGCGATGGTTGAGGTTCCTGGGGGAAAGTTACACGTTCTGCCTAATGTGTTGCCAGTTTGAGATTGGAGCTATTCTGGGAGAGGTCTGCCTCAGAGGAGGCCTTCAGCGAGATAGAATATACTGCCGAGACCCGTTCCCTGGGTCCCACTGGTCTTATAACATGACGTTACACACGAGCAGTAGGATTGAACTATTTGGAGACGCGGCGCAGTGCAAATGACCAGTAATACCCCTGGAAATTAGGGAGAACAAATCCTCCTTCGCTTTCTTTTTCGTCTTTGGGGAGTTGAGCGTTTGAGTCTGGGTTTTTTTCTCTCCCCAAAATTTTGGGGAGAGTGCTACACCGTGCAAAACTGCTGGTATCATCCTTTAAGCAAATATTGGAAAGCTTCCCGAACACCCGGCCCTCCATCATCACTCCCATTCATTCGGGAGAATACTGTGAAGAAGTTAATCAGTGACAACATAACAAGGTGTATTGAGGAGTAGAATAACTGCAATAAGGAAACGGGGAAAGAATTTGCATAACGATAAAGAGTCATTTCATAGAGGGGGGAGTGTGAAATGAGTTTGATTGAAGAAAACGTTTCTGAAATCAAACCTTAGAAGTCAAATTATATTGTAAAGTGACATTTTTTTTAAAGAACGCGTGAAATGAAATTTCAACTTTTTACAACCGACGGAGTGAAGAAACAGTAACATGACAGTTAATGAAAAAAATCGGTACAAAAAACTTAACGGCTTTCTTTTTTATTCTGAATTAACGCGAGTGAGACGACAGTTAGATCACCCTCAGGATGAGAGGTTGTTACTTTTTAGCTCTCTGCAGGGAAACAAAGACAAGACAGCTACTTCATGATGGATCATAGGGGACACTAGTAAAATACAATGAATGTTGAAGTGAGTGATGATTTAAAAAAGAACATGCGTTCACTTCAGTGAATTCAGAGAATGAGGCACAGCAGAGCAAGACAAAGTGTATGACAGACCAGAGAGAGATTAAGTTTCACATTTAAGTGGATATTTTTTCAGAAGAAGTATGCAGGATTTTTGTGTCGTGTAAAATGTGTCGTATCTAGAGATGCTACAGTTGAATAGCCACCGCTATGGATAGGGTTTGATTCAATTTAGGTACAATAACTACTAGGTTAATGTGGCAATAGGCAAGTGTTGTGCTTCTACTTATCATCATGAAGTAAATGTTGATTGCACAATGTAATAGCTAAGGAATTGCATTGCTAGGCAAAAAGCTTGGGTCCATGTTTACTTCCTGTCAGCTAATGTCATTTAAATACCCTGCAAAAGGAAATAAACTGGGACGCATTTGGAATGCTTAACAACTGTGAAATGGTCCGTCGAATAATGACCCTATCGGCGTTTAGATTGGTTCCCTATATAAGCCTCAATTCTGTCTGCCACCGATCACCCGGGAAAACGAAGGCTCCATTTACGGCAACAAAGAAAGCACGGCAACAATTGCGCAACCAAAACAGGAAGAGGATAGCACTTTTGTTTTCCCTGGTAGCTTTGTGTAGCTTTGTAGCTATCCCCACTTATCAAAGAGTATCAATGTAAATTATTTGCTGTTTCTATCCCCAGTCATGGAAATGGTGGATGTTGGAACATCCAAAGTAACTGAGGAAAACAAAATACAGTGTGTCCTGTGCGGTGTTGCCAACTCTTTTCCAATGAAAGTAGCTATAGCACTAGCTCCAAAGGTCGCTAAAGATCACCAGATCACGTGATATGCTCATTTGCATATTGATGATATCATCAACAACATTCATTTGCATAAAGCTTGGTGGTTGTGTCGGTTGCAGCGAGGGAGAGATTCATACTTGCCGACCCTCCCGATTTTACCGGGAGACTCCTGTTTTTCATTGGCCTCTCCCGGTTTCCTCCCGGGGTCACAATTCTCCCTTATTTCTCCCAATTTATGAACATTTTTTTACACTTTTTTTTCCTTTTCATTATCTTAGCCTGTTTCTGGAACTAAACAGTGTGTATCATCCCCACAGTTTCCACCGGGAAACGAAAGTTGGTGTAGCTCTATTGTCGTCCCTCGCTGCAACCAACACAACCACTAAGCTTTGTGCAAATGAATGTTGTTGATGATATCATCAATATGCAAATGAGCCTATAAGAGACATATAATATGCTATGGTCCAACCGCTAATGAATCATATTTACCTCTATACTCTGTGAATAGTATTAACTTGAACTAGTATAGTTCAAGTTGTACTAGAATAGTATTAACTTGAACCTAGGTCCTGTGTTGTTGTGTTTTGTTGCTATCGCTTCTGTTGTTGTGGTCATTGTTGGTAAAGATTGTAATGTGATTATGTACTGAAATGTTGCCTAAGAGTTCAAAGTGATTTGAGTGGACTCCAGGAAGAATAGCTGGGCTTCAGCCACAGCTAATGGAGATCCGAATAATAGATGAAAGAGCAGTCTACGCTCGCGACACAGCGCAGTTCGAGCTCACCTTTAAGCTTCGCTCGACACAGCGTGCAGCGCCCGAAGTTGGGCTTTTCTTGACACAGTGAAAAGCCGTCGTGGCGCGACGCGGCTCAAGCCGCTGGAAATAACGGGTTTCAGAGCAGTGTGGTGACGTTGTCACATTGTGTCTGGAAGGGCCTTCAGTTAGTGAGAGAGAGAAGGAGAGAGAAATGGAGAGTATAAGAGAAAAAAATAGTCAAGCAGGAGCAAAAATGAATGAAACGGATGAATATTAGTTTATGCTAGAGATGCAAAAGCCAAGTTCACACCAGAGGGGCGAATTATTCAGTTTTCTTTCCCGGTGGTTAAAGGTAAATTCAAAAGTTAAACATAAAATTGCTGTTGCAGCGTACTTATTATTTCGTTTTTTTCCACTCTTTTAATGTCACCAGAATGCAGGAAACAAAGTCTCTGAAACTCAGATTTTTCAGGTGGAGGAGCCCCAAACCCCCCGCTTTGGTTTAGAAATCCTCCCTTTTTTTAAGGTCTCAAGGTTGGTGAAAGAGTAGAGGCAGAGACCCCCCGCTGTTGGCAGAAGAGCCGTGGACTGCGATTACTCTGAGCAGCATTGGGAATGAATTACAATATGATATATTTTTTGATATTTTTCTCTCTTTTTCCGTGATGGTCTGAATAGGTTGCTAAATTTGCCTCTTGTAGTCGGCTCTGAGGAAAACGGAGAGCGATCCAGTTGTCTTTGTGACAGCGGCACCAACAATCATACCACTTGGGAACGCTAGGGGGAAGTTGAAAACTCTTAATATTTGTTAAACCAACATTGAAAGGGATGCAAACAGGGAACTGCCGTGTCAAAGTCTATGTTTAATATTTTCCTATTTTTAGAAAGTAGGAATTATTGTAACAAACATCCTCATTGGCTCCTCCTCATCTGAAGGCAGATTTAGTACAACGCTGTATTTACATTGAGCATTCTTTATATTGATATTCTCCATATTTGTGTGGCCATTTTGATTGATGCTTAATATTGTGACTTTGATATATAAACCTGCGTATTGTAACTGATTTGAATGAGTTAAGCACTAGCAGAATGGATTTAGGTGAAAGAAGTGCTGGTGTGGATCTGTGGTTTCAGCTTGTAGTTCTACATTTGCCTCCATCTTTATCTCCAGCATCTATGAGACATAATGTAGGTTAAATATTGTGTATGTCTCATCTGTGCATCCCTGCCTACTAAAATCCCTTTAATATACCTCTAATTTCTAGACTCTGGAAAAATCACCAACTTTGTTATATAGTGAAAAAGACAGCCCAAAATAGGATACTTTTTTTTTAACATTTAAGCAATCCACAATCTTTACCTAACCTTTACCAGTGTCTTGTTCTTGGTTAAATCTAACCACATGCTGGACCAAGTTCTCCAGTGTCCACGTCTTGCACTTTGTAAACCCACTCCAACCACCTCCTTACAACTTGTGTGTGTGGTACAAGAATGTAGCACTTCATAGCCTGCCTGGGACAAATGTTGCCGATGAACATAATCCAGGTAGTAATTACGTTTCCTCCAAAACGCGTTAGGCCAAACCATATAAAGTGATTTTAAAGGGGACATATTATGCTTATTTTTAGGTTCATACTTGCATTTTGTGTTTCTACTAGAACATGTTTACATACTTAAATGTTTAAAAAAAACACCTGCTTTATAATATAAAAGCCATGAAAATGTCACTTTTTATAATATGGGACCTTTAAGAGACAGGGCTGAGCTGAGAAGCCTCAACTCAGTTTATTTTTGAAAAATGTATGCAACAAGGGCACTTTACAAAACAAAATACATTTAAGGAACAACCCAAGAAAAGTTTTTATTAGATACAAATCTATTGAAGGAGCTCTCATATAATTTTGCATCTTGATACATATCTGTTAAATATAATGCAGTTTGTTTGCCGTTTGCTCCAGAACCCCATCGAGTTGAATCTTTTGAAACTGGAGATACCACAGTGACATGTATAGAGAGCAAAACATATGGAAGAGGTAATACAGCATGTGAGGTATGACAGATATTTTAAATCAATCAGCTTTAATCTTGAAGAGCACTTTGATGCAAACATGTTGTTCATATACACGGGGTCACCAGCGGATTCAGATGCACCAACTTCCCAGGTCTGATTATCATGCATCCTTCGCTCTGTAGTTTTGGAAGTGGGCTGTCTCGCAGCTGGCAGAGCAGATGACAAGTGCGGATGTTGTCAGAAGCAGATGTGACGCCGCCTGCATGGCTGATGTATTACCGACGTTAGTTGTCAACGTCTCGTCTTAAAGAAGACCTGCGATGTAGAGAAACAGGTGTAAATATGTGTTGTTGATGCAGTTGTCAAGAGGACAGGAGCTGCTCTTATTTAGCAGATCGTCTAGTTCGCCGTTGCAGTTGTTGCTTTTTTTTTTTCTGTTGAGTTTTAGATTTTTCAAATTAAAGTCCAACTCAACGTTTTACGGCGTCAGATTTGTCATGTCGCGAGTGCGATAAAACACGCTCGCAAGCAGATTATATTATTTCACAAGCACAGATATTAGCTGCCACTCGCATGATATACAACCCTGCGTACCGATCCAACAACCAAGTGTTATACAGACAGCTGCGAGTGAGACAAACAAAACATAGGGAGAGGTAAAGAATAGCGCTAGAACTGAGCAGCGAGCACACAGAGCAGCCGCCACCTGCAAGAGAGCGTCTGCTTGGCGTGTGCTGGAGGACATGCTGTACACGCTTTCACAGGCAACCCTGCTCTTGAAGTTGAGTTCTGCTCGCACAAATCAACATAGCTTTTGACAATTGGGGGCGGAAACCAAGGGAGATAGTGGCCCTCTTGTGCTTTGTCACTTTCAACACGGACCTCCTCTTATCCTGATTGACCGCTATCGTTACAGGAACAACAGGCAGACAGAGCTTAAACACATACATATATATTATCAGTTTATATATCTGACCATCAAAATCAATAACAGGATTGAATACAGCTCTACTCAAGAGATGTAACAGCCACCTCACTCATGGTTAAAACTATAAACCAGCACAACAATCACAATTACCAACGTAAGCCGCCGTGTTCTGAACAGACACATGACATTACAAACACTAACAAAAGTAATATTTGCATTTTGGAACATAAAACAGCAAACTTAAACTACTCAGTCCAGCACTCTACACTAGGCAGGCATGATGGGAAATGTGGGCCGTCCCTGTCGCTACGATACTCAGGGGCACTAGTTAGTTACTTATCTTTACTCATAGCTCTTCTACTCTTACTCGGTTTAATATTAAGTCACTGCATCTCCCGGCAGAACAACACCGCGGTTGAATTTCAGCCTACATGCATGTTTTTTGAGCTCAACGTTGTTGAATCAGAGCAGCTGATATTGGTAGCAACAAGCTAACGGACTGCTGAGTTCCGTCTCTCAGCTCCGTTCACAGACTGTGTCTAAAGCTCCACCTCCACCCTCGGTGACAAACAGCGATCAGAGGAGAGAAACAAGCTCAACAGTAATGACAACAAAAACATATTTTTGTAGATTACAGCACACTTGTAATGCTCTGTAGAAGGATTTCTGTTGTGTTTTGTAATGATTCTGTAATGAGGTGGGTCACACAGACGCTGGTATTGAAAATATGCATCTTTTTATATTGTAGATTGTTGTAGTCTAATTTTTGAAACACTTTCTATATAAAAAGGGAGTTGAGTTCTCTTTTTAAAGGAGAATCTGAAAGTGTAAATGACAGTTGTCAGGGCATAAAACCAAATGATCTGTTGATCTTTACGAACCAAGACATCCATAATCCAACAATGGCATGTTTAAATCGAATCGAATCGTAAAATAAATCGGACACCATACGATTTGTCTAGAAAACTGGAAGAAGGACGAATTTGTGTGCAGAACCAGCCAGGGGTTTTGCTGAGCGTCGTGTCAACTTGTGTGTGAGATGAAAATCCTCCAAAGCTGCTCATTTTGGTTGGTCATCACTGTTTTGTTTTGTTTTTTCTTTCAAAAGGGATTGTATTAGGGATTAGGATTAAGATCACATTTTGGATTAAGTTGGGATGAAAGTTGAAAAATAACTCTTTTTCCATTATCTGCCAAAACCAAGATAATCCTTCACTACATTAGTGCCTCACTGTGTCCTAACTGAGTCTGGAAAGTGACTTTACATTAAAGTTGTTTTTACACAATTTTGAGCAGACATTTTCTAAACTTTTACTTTCATAATTCATGTTTACAGGTACAGTCATCATCAATCGATATGACAGTAAATAAGCACTGATTTGGGGATTTGCAGGCCAAAAGACGTCTAGATGTCGAGGTGGGGCTGTATAACACTGGACTATATTTGGAGAAAAGTTAAGGTAGCCAATAAAACAGATTGTACAAGACAAGTACTGTAGAGGGGCAAACAAAAGCCCCGTAAACACACTGAGGCTAAAATAAACTAATCCATACATGACAAGACACAAAGATTTGCTGAAGAGGCACAGTCATGTATCAATGACACAATGGAACACAAAATTTAACACAAGTATACCGGCTAAATGAACATGCACACAGGTAATCTAAGCTTAATGCTATTATGATGTCTGTACGGTGTCAAGTATGCCCATTTTATACTCTAGTTGTACTACAAAAGGACATTCAGCCTTGTAAATACATTTCAATGTGCAACTCACACAGCAAAGAGGTTTTGCTTGTAAGATTTTCCATTGTTTGTTGAACTTATTTCAGGTTGCTTCAAGTGGCGCTACTGGCAATTCGACGTATTCTCATGCATACGAACCGTTGTTCGTATGCATGAGAATACGTCTTTTCAAAATAAATTTCCGTCTTCACAGGAAACAACTTCCTTAGGTTTAGGCAAGAAAGCTGCTTAGTTAGGTTTAAGAAAATATGGACTTGGTTAGGTTTAGGCGACAAAACTACTTGAGTTAGATTTAGGAAAAAAAGATCATGGTTTGTCTTAAAATAACTCCAGAAGTGGCGTTACTCATGTGACAAAATAAATCAACGTTGACTTCTGTTTTCACACGGGACACGAACACCGACCTCTTGGGCGAAAGTCCCGTATTTTTTGACCCACACACAAATTGCTTTCGTGGGATATACACCAATTATAGTGCATTACTTTTCGTACTACTACGAACAGTGTATGAGACCAGCCTGGGCCATTTAACAAGTGGTGGAGGTGGTATACCTTTACCCAATAATCAAACTTTGCTCCATATAATTGAAATAAGCAATACAAGGAACTCTTACTCTGATTATTAGAATACAAATTTACAAGTGAATGTCAAAGAGTTTTATTTTAAGGTTGGTGTAGTTTAGGATTTGGGTTTGGAGTCACGATAAGGATTTGAAGTGATGTTTAAGGTGTTGTGTTGAGTCAGAGTTGAGGGTAACGCACCGATAGATCCTCTGATCAACAGAGTGTGCATCATGCGTGCCTCGAGAACATAGATTTACAGAGCACAGACTGTCGTCGCAGCGGAACACCGAGGACAATGGGGAGTTTCCCACGAGTATAGTAATACACACGCATGTTCAGATGGCCCGAGGACACACACATATGTGTGTGTTCGTGCACATGTTGGAACATGAGAGCCCGCTCAGCTGCCGTTCGTCTGGAGGATGCGACCTCTCCTCCTCCTCCTCTGTCCTCCAGCTGCTCTCTGCTGTCAGAGGGAACCAGAGGGGCTGGCCTTAATTACGGCAAAGAGGTTGACTGTGACACTGACGCAGGACGTGGCGGCGGCGTCTCCAGGCCGGGGCTGAACAGGGCACGCCTCGCTCCCTGTCGCCGCATCCGGAGACAATGATGACAATAAGAGCTATTGCGGACCATCTGCCGCCGATGCCCTCCCAACAGCCGCCTACTTAGGGACAAATAACTCTGTGTGTTGTGTGTGTGTGTGTGAAAGCTGCTTCTTCCAGCCTTCTCCTCAGCCACTCTACAGTCACTTGGCTGTTTCTCCCGCTGGGCCTCATGCTGACACATCTACCTTTCAGGAAAATGGGGCACAGCAGCAGCGGGGCATGTAAAAATATTTACAAACTCAATTAAAAATGTAGGAGTCTGTTAAAAAATCCTGAGGAAAAAAAAAAGACCCTGAAGTCTCAATTAACAAAAATGTATTTTTAGCTTTACACAAAACCCAGAACATACTGGGCTCGTTGACCTGAAGTATAATAACAAGGATAATATCAGTGAAATTACACTCAATATTACAAGTTTGTTTTCCGTACGATGCTCAGAGTATGCAAAACATTGTTGACACATGAAATTGCTTGGAAATATATATTTAATTTGACAGTGATTTAATTTGATTTTCGAATTCTTTCTGCAAATAATGAAACAATAAATAAAGTATAGTTATGATAAAATCAATTACATTCTGCCCGCAACTGCTTCGACTGCTGTGGTTACACTTTGATGCCACCAAAGCAGGAATTAAATTGTGAAAGTAACAGATTCACAAAACAGTGAAAGGTTGTGTTTTCCCACGAGACTCACATTTTAGTGTCTCTGCCGGTGTCTCGCAGACATGAACCGAAAAGTCAAGTCGCACTATCACAGGAAATGTATTATGTGTGTTGACGCCTCCCAAAAGCAACAGGGGGACAGAAACATGTCAAAGCAGACAAGCAAGTAGTCTGTATTTGGTATTTCATTTCAAAGAAACACCTTAAAGCTTACACCAGTCATTTTTTTGGGCCAAAGCGCAACAAGCTGTGAACACAGTGACAAAATATGCAGCAACATTCACATTCAATTAAAGTTGTGCCTTTGGCCACCTGGTCCAATATTCACTCTTTTTTTAATTTGCTCTGCACCAACTCCTGAGAAATTATAGGCTCTTTAGCAGATAAATGCTCCTCTATCTATGTTCACTAGCTAACTTTGTTCATCTGTGGTTTGGTGCTGGGCAGTTATGGTAGAATCATAGACTGTATATAAGGGTGCTTTCACATCAGGGACCCGAGCCCGGATCCGAGTACACTTGTCCCCAAAGTCCAGTTCGATTGATTAGTGTGAACGCTCCGTACCGTACTCAGGTGCGGCCCGTCGATCCGTACCCGAGTCCACTTGGAAAGGTGGTCTGAAGTACGGTTCATGTGGACATCAGGTGTGAAAGCCAACCGTACCAAAACACGCAAGTGGACCGCTGTTTAACGCGAGTAACGTTAGCAGTTAGCGAGTAGTTTTGAAAGGGCAGGCTTTTTTTCAACGCCGCCGGTCTCCTCTGAAATCTGTATACATATAAAACTGTTTCATATCTACAGTATGTCTGTATCTGCGCGCAGCATGCGCCGATATCATCCTCTGAACTGCACGGCCGTGGACGATACAGCAGGAAGGCCGGCGAGATGTTCCTTAAAATATAGACAATAGGTGATGGGGTTGAGTGATGTTTGTTATTTCATTTAGCTGATTTAATGGTCTGTCTCTGAAGAACGAGAGACGCTCAGCTGTTCGGCGGGCAGAGAGAGAAACGGGCTGGGGGGAGACAACGTGTAGAGTCGGCATATTTTCACATCAAACTCGGTAAAATAAGAGTTTATTTAGACCAAACCAGAGTTGGTGACGACGACAGTATTAGTGAGTTTTATTTTGTTTCTGTCCAGTTTGAATGAAGTGTTTTACGATGTTCCGCCACTAGAACAGCTGATCTCAACATAAACAAATACACGTGGATGATGACGCAATTGTGCTCGGGTACGGAATAACTTTACTAATGTGAAAGCTGACCAGAGAGGGGGGGCAATCGTACTCGGGCACGGTACGGATCAATCGTACCTAATGTGAAAACGCCCTAAGAAATGGATGTAGTATACAACCTTGTGTTGTAGAATGATAAATGAATGAACCTTGTACTCATTTACCCTAGTATTAAATCTGTCCGGATTTCTGGATTCATCACATGTGTTGATGTTTTTTACGTGAGTAAAAAAAAAAAATAATGTCTGAAATGTCCATCTCAGCTATCAGCACATCACCACAGTGAATGACTCTCAGTTCCCAAACTAATAATCCATGAAGGTTTTATATTTTCATCATAAAAAAGTAGTCCTTCTCTCTTGTGCCTCCCACATGAACTTAAACTGAATTAATGTCCTAACACCCACCACCACCACCTCCACCTCCAAATTAAAACTCAAAATAAACCTTAATAAAATCAACCATAATGTGATACCCTCATTTACACCTGCACTCACACACGAGCGTTTTGCCAGCATCCGCTCCAGGTACAGCAGCTGCCTCTGGATGGGAATAATAATGAAGCTAATTAAGCGCTCCCACACTGTGTTGTCAAATATTTATAGTCCAATATCGGCTCTGCTGTCAAATGATTACTGCCTGTCATCGATGAAGTCACAACAAGTTCAGTGTTACTTTGATGCCTCACGGGTTTCTTTTGTTGTATCCTCGTCTCTTTCACTTTCCGTTCATGCTTCTTCCTGTTTCGGCATCTTTTTCCGTCCCAGTTTTTGTTCTCTGTTTCTATCTTTATTTCCCCTCCGTTTGCTCTTGTATTTGTGTTTCCATCCCTGTTTGAATGCATCTTCTTTGTCTCTCTTTTGTCTTCCTCCGTGATGTGCAGTGAGTCGGAAAAGATGAAAGATATTAATTTACCATAGTAACCAAAAACAAGGTGAAAACTGTCAGGATAATCTACAGTTCCACACCTCCTCACATAGCTTTCTATTGCTTTCTTTCCCTATCAGCAGGGTGAATGGTGACTGATGGGATGTCAATTAGATCATTCAGGTTGTTAGCCACGAGGCATCGCCGTTACCTAGCAACAGCTTACTAATGGTTGAATATGGCCAATAATCTGAAACAAGTTCTCGTGTGGACTTGCATAATAGTATGTAGATGACCTTCCTGACAAATTTAGTTGTGTGTGTGTGTGTGTGTGTGTGGGTGTGTGTGTGTGTGTGTGTGTGTGTGTTGCAACCTGACACAATGAGAGCTAAATTCAACCATCTGCTGCTGTGCCCTGCCCACAGTCCTGAGCACAGGGTCAATCAAGGGTGTGTGTGTGTGTGTGTGTGTGTGTGTGAGACCGATGCAGCTCGTAGAATAGTAATGCATGCTGGCTGTGCCTGGGGGGAAAAATGTAAAAAACAGTAGACATGGTGGAAACACAATGTGACCGATGTAAAGGAAACACCCAAAATGCACACAAACGAGTTTTGGAGGAGAGTTTTTCTGGAGGTTTTTCTTCATCTAGTTAGTGACGTCTCGCAGAGCAACTTGTAAACTTGCTTTGTGTCATCTTAATCTCACAACATCAAGGCAAACTGTTTTTTTTTTGCTGGTTTATGGTTCTGATTGCTTTAGGAAGTGTTTAATCAGTGGGGAGATGTTAAAACATTTTGTCTGTATGATGTTGGCTAATCCTTGGTCTTAATGTGTACAGTCAGTCTACTACTTCATCATGGTGGACAAGCTGTTGCCGTAGCAGACGGACTAACTCGACCGGTTGACCTAGTATTTATGTGTTGACACAACCCGTTCACTCTCCCACGCTTGGTCAGTGGGAGGATGGTCGGGTCAAACAATCACGGACTTTCAACCAGGAGACCGCTGTTTGTGTCCCATGTGAAAATAAGTCAACGTTGACTTATTTTACCATTTTTTTATGTAACTAACATACTTAACTAACGTCACATACGTAAGTTACGTAACAAACATACCTATTTTACATAATAAACGTATTTATTTTAACCGGAAACACAATCTTTTCCTAAGCCTAACCAAATACTTTTGTTGCCTAAACCTAACCGAGTAAACCTAAAAACTAAGTATACCTACATGGGAAGTTTATTTTGAAAAAAAAAAACACACTATGCATGTAAAGAGCAGAAACTACATTTCCTGTGAAGTTTATTTTGAAAAAAAGAAACAAAAAAACACTGCACATGTAAGGAGCGGAAACTTTATGTTTCCTGTGCAGAAGTTTATTTTGAAAAGACACTATGCATGTAAGGAGCGGAAACTGTTTCCTATGAACACAAGTTTATTTGGAAAAAAAAAAAAATGACACTGCCTGTAACAATGAGAAACTGTATGTTTCCTTTGAACATGGAAGTTTATTTGGAAAAAAAAAAACACTATGCATGTAACGAGCGGAAACTGTACATTACCTGTGAACATGGAAGTTTATTTTGAAAAAAAAGGAGAATCTCACAGACAATTGTGAGCACCAACAAGGAAACCATACTGAAGGATGTTCATTTCGGAAGAATCATGATGTTGTCTAATGAAGCTATATAGAGGATTTGGCGCAGGGTCAGGGCATTGAGTTTTATCAGTCTGCTAAAATGAGTGGATTCCTTTATTTAACTTCCTTTGGAGTCGTCCAACAGTGTCCTCTGGGTTTTGACCACTCAGTGGTTTCATACAAGGAAGTGGAAGTGTATTATTCTGCAACACCTTTTTAACGGGCTGCTATTGGCTCGAGGGCATGCACATTAAACGAGAGCGCAATGGTTTTCAAGCTGAGGCCATTGCACAGGGGTGAGTGAGCCCATAATTATAGCTGTATTAGTGCTGGGATCAAATCTGCTTAATGGTCAATTGCATTTTTGTCCCTTGTTTAAACAACCTCTAATGTACCATTCTGAGTAGGTGTGTATATGTGATGCGTGCGTGTGTGTGTGTGTGTGTGTGTGTGTGTGTGTGTGTGTGTGTAGCCAGGCTGCACATATCTTTGGTGAAACCCAGTCAACCAGTCAAAAGCACTGATTATTTGTACTATGCTTTGTCAGTTGGTAGTTTATCCGTTCTTATTTGGTGATGAGGTGGTATAGTTTTGACCAATAATCTGATGGGCATTATATTTTGTGCTTATTTGAGGTTTCTTTGCACAGTTTGTTGACTTTATATTTAGATTCATAGGTTTCAGGTTTCTCCGGGGAATATACAAATCTGGTGCCTATGTTTGAGACAGTACCTCAGCAGAAAAACAACAACATTGGTCCTTTGTTCTTTCCCAGCAAGCAACCTCTTCTGGGTCTGTGTAATGACATGTCATCTCTCAGACGCAAAGAGGAAAGTAGTATTACATCATCCTCACCAACAGTCAATGTTGGTTTCTATAGAGGTGGTAGATCAGAAAACAATATGGGCCGGTTTGCAAAGCACTAACAAGCAACCTATTTCGTCATGTAGTGTAGGTTGGAGGGCCTGATGGTGTGTCCTATAGGGAGAAAGGGAAAGCAGAGAGTTTTGACATTAAAATGTTGTGCCAGGTTCAAGCCTAAAATGTTTTTGAGCTCCTCGGGCCTGAATGAAAACAGCTAGAATCAGGTTTGGGTTGAAGTTTTAGGCGTGTGCGGGACTCACGGAAGCATCCTCGTCTGTAGTCCGAGAGTAGAGGGACATTGATTTCTTCGAGCTAATCGAACAAAGTGTGTTTTTGTGATTACAAGTATGGGTCCACAGGACTGCAACTGTCCTGAAAACAAAGGAAAAAAGTACTAATGAATCATGAGTACTCAGCTCAGCACTACCGCTGGCAGCTTTTCTCAGTTTTCCTCTGGCAGCATCTGTGTTTACCTTTCAGCTTCTTACCCCGTCTTCATACATAACAGCATCTGCAACACTTCTGATTATCAGCCTTTCACCGGAACAACTACGTGTGTGTGTGTGTCTGAGTGAATGTGCAAGGATCCACATGTGCATCTCGGCTTGTGCCTCTGCAGACGTGGTTCTAGACCATTATAAATTGGGTGGGGCAAGCTGGGGCTGCATGCAATTTTAGGGTTACCAAATATGTTAAGTACAATTGTTACATACCAGCACTACACTCATAGGTATGGTTATCAAAAGACTAACAATACACATAAAACAATATGCACAAGAATACTCATTCACTGTTAACGTACATTTTATTTACCGCTGCCCATGAATAATTACAATTTCCCCTCTCTGGGGATAGTATGTACAACATTATTCACCACAGTCAGGGGGCCAGAGGTTGCTGGGGAACCAGACGAATCTGCAAGCTCATGTTTTACTTGCTCTGGCAGATGCGTCTGGTTCACCACCGCTTTGGACAGATTTCCAACAACTTGAGATCTGATGGGCCTCTCACAACCATTGATCTGATATGGGGCGTGTTTGAGATGATGACTGTAAAGAGGAGCGCCGTTGAGGCGTTTTGGAAAACAACCAACATGGCTGCAGCTGCATTGAATCGATAATTATTGATGCCACACCATCACCGCTCATCTCTGCACGCTGTACTCTGTTTACATTGTTCCGTCGCTCAGCGCTACGACACAAGTTCCGTTGCTCTAATTGGTTGTAGGTCTACCCAATTGTGTCCTGAGGCATTTTGGTCCTCGACCCGTTGTCTGGCGATGTCAATGCTAGTCCAGTCATTGCAAAGCTGACTCAGAGCTATTGCTCAACTAACCCGTATGAGTATAGAAGAAAAAAAATGTTCAGTTTTGGTGAGGTTTTCCTTTTACCCCAAAGTTGACTCACTTGTCTAAAATTAAAAAGTGAACACACGCTCTTTCCAGTTGACCTGAGGGGTCTGGATGCTTCGTAACATACAAGTGACTCAGAGATGCATTTAGGCTCGAGACCACTGAGTGCTTTATAGACAGGTACTGTCATATCATTTTTAAAATATATCCTTAGACACACAGGAAGCACTAATATTTGAGGTATGTGATTCACCACCTTCAAAGTAGTTGATAAAAAAAGTATGTACACCTTGGCTTTGTGACCTAGTGCATGACACATTGTCTCACTGTGATGTGAAAGACCCCATAGTGTACACTTCTACTGTTACTGTACGTTAGCATGCAATGCGCTGAACAGGTGAAAATGGTCATTCTGTTTTTACATAATTTATTTTGCGATGAATGAAGGTAAACCTCAGATACATTGCGTCTGCAACAGGAAAACTTTGTTTATTTTTTTTATTTTTTTTTTATTTTGCACAAATTAAGACTAGACAAATATAACAAAATTGAATCATAAACAGTGCAGGAAGAGGAAAAAAAACACACTGGGTTTATTTGAAGTCTCCACCTAAATAGTGTTAAAATTCCACAATGTTATAGAGAACAATGGATTAATATACAGATATAATGAATACATATTTGTGATAACAAAAAATTAGTACAACATATA
>CAKALU010062426.1:0-40893 GCA_916700995.1 Hozukius guyotensis | reverse complement strand
TATATATATATATATATATATATATAAATGATTTATATATACATATACATATATATACATAAAGTAATTAAAGTAAGTAAAATATCATAAAGACAAGAAATGTGTGTGAGGATTGTGTTTGTGTGTGGATATTGGTTTAAAAACCTACATTGACTCCAGAGCAATAGTAATACATCACACTGTGAGTGGAAAAAAATCATACATGGACAATATGGGGAAAAACAGTTACAAAACAGCAGTTAAATGACCCTTTAAGCATCTTTTGAAACATTTAAAGGTCCCATATTGTAAAAAGTGAGATTTTCATGTCTTTTTTATTATAAAGCAGGTTTAAATGATATATAAATACTGTGAAAGTATCAAAACGCTGAATCCACAGAGAAAGACACACAGCCCGTATTCAGAAACTGTGTGTTTTAAACAAGCCGGATTTCTGTCCATTTGTGATGTCACAAATATACAATATTTACACCATTTCGCAGTTTTCAAACGTAAACATTCTAAATGTGTCCCAGTTTATTTCCTGTTGCAGTGTATGTGAATGACATCAGCTGACAGGAAGTAAACATGGACCCAAGCTGTTTCCTAGCAATGCAATTCCGTTGCCATTCCGTTGAAATGCGCTAAAACGGAGCGTTTCTGACAGAGGGTGAATACAGATATATTCAGACAGACAGTATGAGGAAAATAATGTGTTTTTTGAACATTACAGCATGTAAACATGTTCTAGTAGAAACACAAAATACAAACACAAACCTGAAAATGAGCATGATATGGGACCTTTAACTGATTAACAGTTTTTTGATAGATGTGAAAAGTTACTCCATAATTTGCTAATTATAAATCTCATCCAAAATTGACCTTTACTAGTGAGAAATTTAGGAGGATGAAGATCTAAAGATTGACAAGTTGAGTAAGAATGGACCTGAGAATTTGCTTTAAAATAAGTCTTGAACTGCTCAGGAATATTCCCTTCACCAGAAGGTATCTTATAAATCAAAACACATATTTGGGAAATATTGATGTCTTAAATAGTTAGAATCTTGAGTTTTTAAAAATAGAGGAGCAGAACTTTATGCTATATGTGTCTTTATAACTCTGTGTGGATGAGCTGTGTTTGGTTGCTGTGTGGATTCATCCTCTACGCTGATAAT
Organism: Hozukius guyotensis; assembly: GCA_916700995.1. Classification (NCBI taxonomy): domain Eukaryota; kingdom Metazoa; phylum Chordata; class Actinopteri; order Perciformes; family Sebastidae; genus Hozukius; species Hozukius guyotensis. Next base: position 39,739 of record CAKALU010062426.1, on the reverse strand, counting down.
ATTTCATTGTAAAACACCAGAGACCGCTAGAGTGGATTGTGTCTGTCTTCTGTGATATAAATCTCTCCGCTTCGACAAAGCAAATTAAGTTTGCGTTTAGGATTTCACTCGCAACAATACGACCTCCGCTGTGCGGTAATCCGTTAAACTGCGAGGAGAGGCGCACACGGCACCGCCTTCGCCTGCCTGATATATGGATTTATTTCAGTTAGTGGGCACCCAGGAGTACTTTTCTAAGCTTTGCAGTAAATATACCTGTGTGAACACCTAGCAGTCTCACACACACACACACACACACACACACATAGCACCTGTCATCTAGGTAAACTGTTCCGCTCTGCCTGACAGAAGGACTCTGTCACAGTTTCAGTCTTCAGAGTGTCTTGTCTGAAAGTCTGTCAGTGTGCAGCTCGGTGAATGGCAGCTTCCTCGTTGGAGTTGCGGAGTGACGGGCGGATTAAACCACCACCGTGCTCACGCTGCTTCCTCCTCCCTGATAGAGAACCACACCATCATTCAGTTCTCCTATACCCACGGGGCTGTTCTCTGACAGGCCGCGTGTTCTCCGATGCAGGCTCTAATCTGCTCAACCAGAGCACTTCCTGCTCTGTATGCGTCTTCTAGAAGGACAAGGATGGCGATAAGGGCTGCTGCTCTCTAAAGGCTCCCCTAATTAAATGCATCAGTAGTTCCTTTTCTCCTCTGGCTCCCAAGAGGGGACACACAGCATCCATGCGCTGCATGTTGATTGTTGTTGGGTTTTTTTGTGTTTGATTTGTTTACAGCACGGATTGATAAGAGAGTTTAGTCATTGAGTTCTGCCTCTGTGCGCCCCTCATTGTGGAAATGAAACCCCCCCCGTCATGTAAATCGTTTGGTCCCCTCCGTGTGTCTCGGTCCATATTAAAGGATAATACTACAGTTCTTTTCAACTTTGTGCTGGCGCTCTAAGTTTCCCACTGCCGCAGGAAGAATAGGAGCATAGTGGGATATATCTAGGCTCACTTTCCTCCTTCACAAGTCAAAGTTGTTGAAAGCAAAGCTGTGTATAAGACTCAATTATCCTGCTATGTAATTGCTGGATGAGATTAATTTCCTCCTTCAGAGGAGGCCATTTTTTCCGCCGACAGTATGAAAAACATCGTCCACACAGGGATGAAAGTCAATCACACAGGGATGAGAAGAAACATTTTCTTTTATCCTCGTTTCTGAGAGTTTTTCATATCAGGACGGCGTTGCATTACGCTCCGTTGCCTGTCAATTAGCCGACACACACAAAAAGAAGAAGAAGAAAAAACTTTTAAAAGTTTCTAAACCAATAAGAAGAACAGTGAGGCGGCCAGCTGAAATGCTAAAATTGAGCGTGATGATCATACACTATGCATGCGTTGTAACAGCATCAAAACCTTGATATAATTTTAGGTTTTATTTGCACCAGAGAGACAGGATTCTTTTGGGGACAGAAATATTGGGATTTGCTGACAACACAGCAAAATTCAATGAAACCGTATGTGTTTGTTTGAATGTTTATGAAGAGGGAAGCAGGTTAGAGTCAGCACTCTTCATGACCTCATCAAGGAAACATCAGCCTCTTACTTTATCCAGGAAAGCAGCTGATATAAAGCTATTTATTTTGTTTTGGTCCAAGACGAGTCGTGGTCACATTTCTGCGACATAACAGTGAAGAAGCGTAGTTTATTTTTATTTCACATGGGAGTCAATAACAGTTGCTGCTCTGCTGATTACAGTCTGCGATGCGTTTCAGCTGCACGTGTAGGTGTATAGGGTCACACGGTTAAGGTTGTACTTTAAAACCATAGCAAAAGTAGATTGCTGAAAACTCAAATTACTGTAATGTGCATTGCAGAAATAATTGGGGGTCATGTACTGTATATGCCGTGAATCAGAATGACGTGAGTGTTTCCGCTTCAGGCAGTAATAGAAAACAGTGTTTGTTTGATGTTACAGTACGTGAATAAAGTGGTCCGTTTGCCTATTACTCATTGAAAGAGTTAATGCATCACTGTCTTAATTACTCAAGAGCAGAAGTAATTAGTTACATTACTTTCCATCGCTCAGTCCAGCTCAGTCAAAGCTCCCTCAAACAACTCAAAAGATGCCACACCTACAACTCATTTTATGGTATTAAAGACATCTAAAAACAGACAGCAAAGGCATTGTGGTTTAGCAACATTGGAGCTTTTCACTGTCCGTCAACAGCTAACCCTCAGCCCTGGTGAGCACACACACAAGTTCAGCTTTGAACAAAACCCAAGTGATTCTTGGCTGTGTGAAGACACAAATGTTAATAACAAGGCAACTTTGGAGTTATTTAAGGTGTATTCTTAGCCCGATTACAACGGGAAAAAAATGTAAATGCGTTGAATGTGGGGCGGTCAATCGATTCAAATATTTAATCGCATGATTGTCCATAGTTAATCCTGATTTATCACACAATTTTTTATCTGTTCGAAATGTACCTTAAAGGGAGATTTGTCAAGTATTTAATACTCTTATCAACCTGGGAGTGGGCAAAAATGCTGCTTTATGCAAATATATGTATATATTTATTATTGGAAATCAATTAGCAACACAAAACAATGACAGATTGTGTCCAGAAACCCTCACAGGTACTGCATTTAGCATAAAAAATATGCTCAAATCATAACATGGCAAACTGCAGCCCAACAGGCAACAACAGCTGTCAGTGTGTCAGTGTGCTGACTTGACTATGACTTGCCCCAAACTGCATGTGATTATCATAAAGTGGGCATGTCTGTAAAGGGGAGACTCGTGGGTAACCATAGAACCCATTTACATTCACATATCTTGAGGTCAGAGGTCAAGGGACCCTTTTGAAAATGGCCATGACAGTTTTATTCAGCCTCCTTCGCGACAAGCTAGTATGACATGGTTGGTACCAATGGATTCCTTAGGGTTTTCTAGTTTCATATGATGCCAGTATCTTCTTTTTAGCTTTAAAACTGAGCCCACTACAACCAAAAAATCGCAAATTACGTTATGCGTTAAAAAAATTAGTGGCGTTAAAATGAATTTGCGTTAACGCGTTATTATCACGTTAACTTTGACAGCCCTAGTTGGCTGTCAACGTTTTTGAATTCGGTCGGAGCAAGTGACGTGGTAGTATATTGAGCAACATGGTATGAAAGTTACGTGGAATAATAACGAGTATAACAAGCAAAAAAGTCCAAAAAGGGCGGGTGGGAGCGTTGGTGGGTGGGTCAAAGAAACACAGGACTTTTCACCCAGGAGACCGCTTTTTGTGTCCTGTTTGAGAAAAAAAGTAATCGTTGACTTTACGTTATTATTTTAACACAAACCATGATCTTTTTTTCTCCGAAACCGGTCTCTGCACTGAACGCTCAGAGACTGATGACCCTCCAAACTAATGTGGAGTAAAGGACCGTTACTGGGATTGGTAAATGTAATGTAATAACTGAATTTGGCTTACCCTATTATTACTGGAAAAAAAGCATTCACAATGTTGTAACCCAGTAACTTCCCCAACATAATTACAATATCGTCTGCAGTCAAAAACGTTAACTCAAACTGGTGCTGTTCAGTTTAATGTTGTAATTTCATACATTTTGATATCATTGACGTGCACATAGACATAATAATCTGTGTAATCATTATATTTTTTTCCTCACTCACTCTGTTTCGGATGTTTATTGTGTTTTCAGTGAACTCAAATGAAAAAAAAAAAAACCTGATTAGCTGTTTACACAAAATGCATTAGAGGAAAAAATGAAATACCCCATCTCTCTTTCAACACAGCCTGTGTGTGTGTGTGTGTGTGTGTGTGTGTGTGTGTGTGTGTGTGTGTGTGTGTGTGTGTGTGTGTGTGTGTGTGTGTGCCTGTAGTATTTTGAAAGCAATGCTCTGTGCAAGCCTCAGTTATCTTAGTGTGTAATTGCTGGGTGAGATTAACGTCTGTGTACAGGAAAATAGAGAGAGAGAGAGCGAGAGAGAGCGAGGGAGGTCAAAGAAGAGGGGAATGCTGATTGCTGTGTATACGTGTGTGTGTGTGTGTGTGTGTGTGTGTGTGTGTGTGTGTGTGTGTGTGCGTGTGCGTGTGCGTGTGCGTGTGTGTGTGAAGGAGACATCTGCTGAGAGAGTGATGAGATACGTATCAGTACGGGTGATGACATTTGGATGGAAGCAGCTCTGGTCAAGTCAGGAGTCACTTTTCTCTGAAGTCGTGCACATGAATTATTAAATGGTGCTGTGTTGTGGCTATGCGGGTCAGTTAGGGACGAGCAATCGAGAGTTTTAGCAGCTTTGTTTTCAGTACTGAGGCATTTGCAGACACTGAATTTGCAACGTGATCTCAACCTCCTCTTGTCATATTATCCCCGCTTGGACAGAAGCCCTCGGGGTCACTATGACGGCAGATAAAGCCTTTGAATGGTATCTTGATGCTGAAGGTTCGCGTGTGGTTAACGTTGTGTAACAGTGGCAGTTAGAATAAACATCATGGTTTGGCTTAAAATGAGAACGTTTTTTACTTAACTTGAGCTATGGACATAACATCATGCGACACAAATGCCAGTTCCCAGAGTAAAAGTCTTGTGTTTGTTTGACCCATCCACCAGCTCTCCCTCCCGCACTTAGCGGACTTTCTTGTTCTTAATGCGACATCAGTTACTATGATACTAAAGGGTGCCTTGTGTGTCAAGATCAAGATTTGATGCCCTGGGAGTGAGATTGGATTTTGTTTTATTTTAGATTTAGATGCATTGATACTACAGATTACACTCTAAACTCTACTTGAAGTTATAAATTGTGGGTTTTTTTCTTCTGGAAAAAAAAGTTAAATTATCTTGTTAAAATGACATCAACTCCTTCTCCCTTATTGAAAAATCCGGAACCAATAAATATGCAAATATTTATAATTTCAAAAATGTAACCGCTGGACACAAGTGAGCTCTATTAGCCTGAATGCAGCAGATGTAATATTGCCACAACTATCCATCGACCATCCACCACTTTATTATTGTATTCTTATTTTATTGTTGGTCATTAGTCTTCATAGCTGTTATTTCTATTCTGTGTAAGTACATCGAGAAAGCTGCATGAAACCAGAATCAAATTCCATGTATGTACTGTATGTATGTACTTGGCAAAATAAATCAGATTCTGACTCTACAAAGCAGCGAGTTCATCAACCAAAGAAGCTCATCATCATCAAAATAATACCTGTGGTGGTGCAAATACTACTGAATCAATGACAGCACATATAATAATCCAAATGTTCAAATTAGAAATAAATGACAGGACTCTCAAAGAATACAACTTCTTTTTTCTTCCCAACACCTCATTTCTGAGTTAAACTGAGCTTCTACACTCTGTTAACATACTTAACTTTTAATATTTGGAATTAGGAGTTTATGTACCAAAGTTTTGTATTTCCTTCTTAGCTGAGCAGTGTTTAACGATGAATATCTGAGATTTGCGTTGGCACCAAATCAATTGTTCCATTGCCAAACTCCATTCAATCTTACAATCTGATTCCACTCTGTTCATGAGTTTATGAAAACACCCCGCTGAGTGATAAACTGAAAACAGGAAAGACAATTGATTAACAATCTTGAATTGTTGAGTGGGAAAACTTTAGAAAACATGCATGGGAGTGCACAAACACACACAAATGTACTCGTCTCGTTGTCTTAACCGAGCGCCAAAGTTTCACGTTTTGGAAATGAGGAAAGAATCTGAATGTGTTTAAAGTGTAGAGAGGTATTTATCTCTGGATGTGTTTCCATCTCTCTCTCATTCTGAGGCTGCAGAGCCTTACAGTCAGCTTCAAACAGACCAAGAAATGAGCTGCTCAAAGAGACTGATCAGCTGCCGTGGCTGAGGTCCTGGACCACATTACTGGACACGCGCGCACATGCATGCACACACACAGACACACACACACACACACACACACACACACACACACACACACACACACACAATCTGGGTTGATTTGAGTAAACAAAATAAGGAGCTTCAGTCAGCAGGGCACAATATTGCTGTTGGATGGAAAGCTGTTTCCATTAACCTCTGCATAGTAAGGGGTGATGCAGATACAGTACTAGTGTGCACGTGCACTCCAACGTACACACACACATGTACACGCACGCAAACACACAAACACACAAACAAACACAAACACAAACATATAAATATGAAGAGTCTTCTCTCTTTCTGCCTTTCAGCTTCCAAACATGCAACATCCAGACACACAGTCCCTCTCTTTCTCTCCCTCAATTCAATTCAATTCAGTTCAATTCAATTCAATTCAATTCAATTTAATTCAATTCAATTCAATTCAAAGGGGCTTTATTGTCATGGGAAACATACGTTTACATAGTCAAAGCAAGTGTGAAATAAAAACTAAACATGTTCGTGCAATAAGTAAATATTGACTTGATTAAAGAAATGTGTATACAGAGCTGTGTAACGTTGCAACATTGTAATCAAATATATAAATAAATAAAAAATAGGTAGTTAGTTTAACTTAAAAATACAAACAGAAAAAAATGCAATTTTGCTCTTTAATGCATTTCCGCAAGCAATGTTTAGAGGAGGTAGCGGGCTTGGTTTTAAAGCTAAAGTGGAGATTTTGGTATCATATGAACCTAAAAAACCTAAAGAATCCATTGGTTCCAACCATGTCATACTAGCTTGTTGCGAAGGAGGCTAAATAACGCTCCAAACGTATGTTAAATGTTGGCGAAGAAAAACTGTCATGGCCATTTTAAAAGGGGTCGCTTGACCTCTGACCTCCAGATATGTGAATGAAAATGGGTTCCATGGGTACCCACGAGTCTCCCCAAACACAGACATGCCCACTTTATGATAATCACATGCAGTTTGGGGGCAAGTCATAGTCAAGTCAGCACACTGACACACTGACAGCTGTTGTTGCCTGTTGGGCTGCAGTTTGCCATGTTATGATTTGAGCATATTTTTCTATGCAGTACCTGTGAGGGTTTCTGGACAATATATGTCATTGTTTTGTGTTGTTAATTGGTTTTTGATTATATATATGTACATACATTTGCATAAAGCAAGCATATTGGCCCACTCATTTCGAACAGATAAAAAATGTGTGATTAATTTGCGATTAATCACAATTACTCATGGACAATCGTGATTAATCGCGATTATATATTTATATATATTGCCATTAGAAAATATACAAATAAGTGAGAACTGTGTAAAACTACAACATTTAAATAGATCTATTTAAAGATATGTGTTCCGTATGTATGCACGCTCTCTCTCTCTCCCTCAAACACACAAATACACACAAAGGAATGAGCTGGTGCAAAGACACACACACACACGCACCCTCACATGTGCATGCACACAGAGAGTCCTATCCTGCCTTATTTTTAGCTGTCCCCCTCCTCAGCCCTGACCTACATCACAGCATGAATAAAGCAGCAGAGAGATGAAGAAACTGAGCTCAGTGGGAGGAGGTGGGAAGAGGAGGAGGAGGAGGAGGTCTGAGGTGGAGGGGGAGGAAGAGGGAGAGACAGAGACAGAGAGAGAGACACACACCAGCAGATCCAGAAAAATGAATTCTCCCCCCTGTGTGAAATGACAGATCCAGTTCTGTCAGCAGACCTCACCTGCTACGACACTCCCAGAGGAGGCTGCAGAGGGCGAACACACTCACAGACAGCCAGACACACACAGTAACAGACACAGTGGCTACAGGACCTTGTGGAACGACAGAGATCAGAAAGCCTCATCACGCGTCAAGCTCGACAGTAGATGCTTTTCCCGCTTTAAGTGGAAGCTGACAAAAGCAGCGAGCTCTCGACTTTGAATAATTGAGGGCGCACGTCTGCGACATCACAGACCGGCCTTCATCAGGCCCCGAACAACGCTTTGGCGCCTTTCGCCAATAAAGGGTAATCAAATGAGCAGCTTTCAGGGCAGAGTAGTGCTTTAGAACACCTCGAAAATTGGATTCAGGTACTGTTTTGCAGCCTCAAAGCACTCGAGTAAGTTCCATGTTTTTGATGTAGCAGATCAATGCTTTTTACGCTGAAGGCCGGCGAGGCTTTGTACGCCTGAATACACGATCCGTCTCTCTTTGATTGTGCAATTCAACACTCCTACTGTACGCTCTCCAAGGATGAAATTTGCCGAGAAAAAACCTCTGGGTGTTGCATGTAAGTCAATTACATACTTCATACAAATTCATTCTGTTGTAAGGGGAAAGTGTGAGCTGAAAACCTCAAAGCTGGAATGTATTTATCCAAGGAGAGGATATGGAAATACTCTCCTCACTCTCTGCTTCCCCTAAGTGTAGCATACAGAGTCCCTTAAGTGGTGGAAAGGCCTGTTAGCCTCAGGAAACTGGTTTCTCTGCCGCTCACATCCACATAAATACTCCGTACTGTACACACACACGCACACAAATTTAGACCCTTCTGCATAACACCTCCCTTGTGTGTTTCCGATCCCATTTCATCAGCAGTCATCCAGCTCAGCTAATGCCTCCCTGAGCTCCGCGTTTCAGTGTTCATACAATGTCTTTCAAGCTACATTAGGAAGAGAGCGAGTCTGTGTATGAAGAGAGGCTCTAATGGATCATATTAGCTGAATATTATGGATGTCAAGAAAGACGTTGCTCTCCCTGCTGTCCTTTGTGCTCTTCAAGTTTATATGTCCTTATCTCATCACCTTTTGTCATTTCATTTTTTTTTCCTTTCCTCTCCCCATTTTCTTTAACATCTCTCCTTTGTTTCCTTTCTTTCTGGTCCTTATGTTTCCTTTCTTTCTTGTCATCTCTTCCCTCAACCCGGTCTCATGGGAAGGTGTATAAATAGCACGGCATTTCCGCGTGTCATGATAACCCATTTTAGTTTTTTCGCATATTATTGAACACCACATTGGTACCGTCAAACTGTCGTTGTTATGTTTAGGCAACAAGACCACTTAGTTAGTTTTAGGAAAAACTTAATAGCTGGGCTTATAATAAGTATGTAAACTAAGTAAAATACAAGGGTTGTTGAAGTTAACGCAGTAATAACGCAAATTTGTTTTAACGCAACTTGCAATATTTTGGTTGCAGCGGGCTCAGAGTGAAGATACTGGTATCATATGAAACTAAAAACCTAAAGAATCCACTGGTACCAACTGGCATGGCCATTTTCAAAGGGGGTCCCTTGACCTCTGACCGCAAGATATGTGAATGCAAATGGGTTCTGTGGGTACCCACGAGTCTCCCCTTTACAGACAAGCCCACTTTATGATAATCACATGCAGTTTGGGGGCAAGTCATAGTCAAGTCAGCACACTGACACACTGGCAGCTGTTGTTGCCTGTTGGGCTGCAGTTTGCCATGTTATGATTTGAGCATATTATGCTGAATGCAGTACCTGTGAGGGTTTCTGGACAATATTTGTCATTGTTTTGTGTTGTTAATTGATTTCCAATAATAAATATATACATTAATTTGCATAAAGCAGCATATTTGTCCACTCCAATGTTAATAAGAGTATTAAATACTTTACAAATCTCCCTTTAAGGGACATTTTGAACAGATAAAAAATTTGATAAATTTGCGATTGATCGTGATTAAATATTTGAATCGATTGACAGTCCTGTGTTTGTTGGATCCATCCACCTCCCCTCCCGCCCACCATAAGCAGTCTCTCTCACTTTTTATTCTTTGTCACTAGCTCTGATTGCAGCATATTCATGCGGATGCATTTGCATTGCAGTCAGTACAGACTAAATAGCATACACGACACGGCAAAAGCAACAAAGGCGTTGTTATTGCACGCAAAATGACTTACAAATTACTGTGTCTTTCATGTGTCATTTTGTGACAGCAGGCTGCTTGCCTGGTACTTGTTTTTTCTTTTTTAAAGATGATTTATTTGGGCATTTTTACCTCTTATTGGATAGTTGATAGAGAAGCATCAGACTGGAAACAGGAGGGAAAGAGAGAGAGTTGTATGACACGCAACAAAGCTCTCTGGCTGGAATCAAACCAGCGACATTGCGGTTATGTGGCATGCGCCGTAACCATGCAGCTACCAAAGGATCCAAAAACAAACTATCCTTTGAAAAAAGTTTGCTTGTTTGCGATTGATGAATAAAGGGCGATTTTTGGATGGGAAAGACTCAAATTAATAACTGCAAGCAACGAGGTGGCACGCAGAGCCCGGGCTTTTGTAATGAGATTAAAGCAACAGTGTTGAAGCAGTTCAGTGAGCTTCATCCTGCTTCATCAGTCGCCCGAGGAATCACTCTCACTGTGTGTCCTGAGTGTGTCTTTGGAGAACTGCCGTGGAGTTATTAATCCACTGTATCCGCTCTGTTTGTCTTCAGATATTGATGAGTGTGCGACCCAGATGCATTACTGCCAGTCCAACACGGCGTGTGTCAACCTGCCCGGCAGCCACCGCTGTGACTGTCTGCCCGGCTTCATCAGAGTGGACGAATACTCCTGCACCGGTACGTCTGCATGCATGCAAACACATTACTGACTCATTACTCAGATCTTATTACATAATGGCACAGACACCAGCCAGTAAAAATGTCATCATAAAACTAGTAGTAGTAATAAATAAACAAAAAGATAAAAGGACACACAACAAACTAAAAAACAAAACACTAAAAGGTTAAAGATATATCAAAAATAATAAAGCTAAAATACACAACTTGATACATCCTCCAAACTCCCTCATCTCCCCAATCATCCCCAAATCTCCACAATATTCCATCCATGTATACATTCAAATTCATATCATTCACAGTTCTTTCTTTTGCTTGTTACATCACTGACCTCCCTCATCCGCCCCACCAACCAAAGCAGGTCACACGGTGGTACAAGCTGGAGTACATATACCATACTGTGAATTCTAATAAATAAGAACCAAGGGTACAAGTTAAATAAACAATCAAAAATAATTTCAGAAACATAATACAACTGAAAGAAGAGAATCAGATCATCGAAATAAAGAAGCAAATGCATGATAGCAATGCTGATAATAATAAAAAAAATAATAATTACAAAAGGGTAAAAGAATGCGATCCCCCCTATTCGGTTGTTGACTCCTCCTGATATATTATTATATTTATTATATTATATTATTAATCCAATAGAAATATATTACCTGTCTGGAATTACTGTACTTTTTTGCTAAGCTGAGGTGCAGTATCTTCATATTTTGTGTTATGACTTTTCACCCATAACTTTCTACTTAGTAGAAGTAGATTTAGTAGATTTTCTCTAAAAGGATATCTACTGTATGTGGGGGATGTTTGACAATAAGATAATAACATTACACATAGGATTATCTCTATAAATTGACTTGGAACGTTTTATTGATGTAGAACAGTATGATAATGCACATAATACGCCCGAATATGTCATTTGGATTTGTTATAGCCTATTCAAAGTTAGACAGGCAAAGGTTGTTTTTTGTCCATCTACGGTGTGAGGATCCTCAGTTGAGCGTCTGATGTGATTATAATATTGCGCTTGGCAGCTCATTAAAAGATAGTTTTACTGCGCGTTCTGACTATATATATTATAAAGCTATATGTACAGCTGCAGACATATGCACATATAAGATAAGATAGAACTGTATTTATCCTGAGGCAAATTGTTGAAATCCTGCATACGCTGCCAATATCAATACCGTTAAAAACTGATCTGAAATATACTTTGACATAAGTTAAAAGGTCAGTTCATATCCATAGAATCACTTAAAGCAAGTTCTGCCTCATAGAACATTTCATCCCCAGCACCCTCACAGATTTGTACGGCTTATAGTCCACAAGTCCAAAGAGTGCACATTTGGATTCAGCCATTGTCTTTGTGAGCATGTTAGCATTTAGCTCTCGCACCACTGTGTCTAAGTATAGCCTATAGCCTCACAGAGCCGCTATCCTGGCTGTAAACTCTTCAGTCATGGTACAAAGAGGGAAGGAAACTGTGTTTCATCACCATTAAAACTGTGATACAGTCACGGTTATGGCAATACTCAAGTCAAGTACTTCAATTGTACATAAATCTTGTACTTGAGTAGATGTTCCACTATCTCATATAAGTAAATTATTCCAATATGTAGCCTACATTGTGTCCTCTCTTTGTCAGTTTTACCACTAAATAACATTGGTTGCAGTTTTCATGCTCCTAAATGAGGTGAAAAATTGTAACGTTCGCTTTCGTCAACTGAAACATGGCGGCTCTGCAGCTGTGACGCTGTATCTTTAGTTGTCTGAAATTAAATTGTTGTTTGTCTCCCCGGAACTGGCTAGTTAGCAGGCTAGCTTATCCGAAGCTAGCTAGCTATCGCCTGCTCTCCTCCCGGTGAAGTAGTCTCCTAGCAGCGAGGAGTGAGGCAGAAGTGACCGTGACCCGGCGCTGTCCACTGTTGGGCTCATTTTCTGTAGCATGGTGGAATTAGCAAGGTAGCTAGCTAACTAGCCAGTCGCTAAATGAGTAAAACTTAACTTAATGCTTCGTCCACACACTGTTGTCACAGCGTAGGAAAGCACAGTACTGTCGCCAGATGAGTGACAGTAGGCCTATTGCATGACCGCATGGCGGGATTAGCAAGCTAGCTAAGTAGCCAGCCGTTCGACCAGCGGCATGGTGGCCAACGGCGGCGCTGTAAAGATAAATTGAGGACTGCATAAATCTCTGGATGCCTATAGTTAACTGTCCTTCAGTAAAGTCAGTCAAAAAGAGGCGAAGCGTTTTAGAGATGGAGAGAAAGGGTTGCTAATAGTTTAGCCTTCTGCTAACCGCAGCCAATGGCTCACGGCTGCGGTTAGCAGAAGGCTAAATATTAGCAACATTTACTCTCCATCGTGTATATGTGATATCTGGATTCTGGCACCCAACAACACAGCAAGATGACATTTTCGATATGTAACTTTAGCCCACTGCTAGTGTTCGCCTCCAGTCTTTCCTTTGTCTTAACCGTGACATAATTGTGACGTAGACACAAAAAGGGTCGGTCTATTAACACATTAACTGATTGGAGAATACCTGTGTGTGTCTTTTTAACTGAAAGGTTATAGAGAATCAGCATGTGATTGAACAAGAACGGTTGATTGCAGCCATTCAGTTTTTAATGGCTTTTCTGCAGTAAATATTCTGATTTAAAACATCCTTCTTCTTCTTACATCCCTGACCTTCTCAGAGCTGAATGTCATGGGAAAGTATGGACACAATTTCACCGACATATTTACCTATTTGTAACAACACAATGCAAATATTCTGTCTAAGTCTATATCTCTGTGGCTCAAGCTATTGCTCAATATGCAGTGGGCCTATACTATAACACCTGTTTGCAGTGTTTTTCCTGGGAAGGGGTTTAAAGCAACGTGTTTTCTCGAGGGTGAATAGGATGTGCTTGGTTGCTGCTCAGTGTTTCTCCGGAGAAGTGTTCTTTAATTAGCTCGGAGTTGGCAGCCACGCGGGGACAGGGATCCATAGACAATCAATCTATTTTGCAGCTTGTAAACTGTCCTGGCTGCTGACTGGGAGCCCTAGGAGCCTGCTCTACATCTGCTGGGAGAGATAAATCCTCTCTCTGTCTCCTGTTCCCTCTCCCAGCTTCTCCTTCAGCTTCTTCTCGAGGGTTTTAGATCCTCTGCATGAATGTAATACGGAGTAAGCGTTCACAGCGAGGGGAGGTGGCGACGGCGGCTCATCTTTCACTCGCTAACACGATTGCACATTAGCTTCTGTAATTGGTGCGTTGTGCTGAAATCTGTATTGTTATTCTTCATTGTGTCTAGATCTGGAAAGGTTTCTGGTAATGATATTGTTGTCGCTGCATTAAGCAGGACACACACAGACACAGCAGAAGCCAGCTTCTGGTTTCTCTGGTTTCTCTGTTTTTTTGAAGCCATTAGCAAGGAGAAGGTTAACTCAGGCAGTCCAGTAGCTGCTCTGATTAGGCTGAAATTAGCTCCTGTGTGAGCTTTTATCATTAATCATATTAGAAAGTATGCATTGATGTCACTTTGTTCTGTGACATCACCTTCTCAAACCAGTGATGGCCAAACAACCTGTTATGGCTGCTATGAATTGGTAAAACTGCGAGCAGTAAAAAATTAAAACCATATACTTGCCAGCCGTACATTTAGTGTTCTGTCGATGTTGAAATGTAACCAGATATTGATTTTCCTGACAGGAACACATTTAATTCTGGATTATGGTCGCAGTTTTAAACCATTTTAAACATGTGGTTAACATTGTAAATTGAAACAAACAAAATGAAAAAAATGCAACAAAACTACTTCCTTAGGTTTAGGCAACAAAAATACTTGTTTGATTTTATTAAAAAAAACATTATGGTTTGGGTTAAAATGACTACGAAATTGAAACAAAACGAAAACACTACAAAACTACCTGGTTAGGTTTAGTAAAAAACATCATGGTTTTTGCATAAAACAGCGGACTATCATTACAAACACATCTGTGATACATCAAAAACAAACATTATCTGGAACAAACTATGTTTCACACTAAACGTAATTCACAATATGGTTTCGTTGTATGGGAGCCTAATTTTTAGGAGACAAGGCTGGTAATGATATACTATAGTTACCTGATCTTATTATACCCCTTTAACATCCTCGTCTGCCTAAATTCAAACAAATTAACTGTTGTCGATTGTTCATACCCTTGCGATGGATTTGGACATAATGTTTTTAGTGTTTTACTGCCAGACCGCGTTGTTGGTGGGAAACACCATATTATTTTAGGTTTCAGTTGTATAGCCTGCTATATGCATAGCTGTGTAACTTTTATGACAAAACATTATTTTTGAAAATGACCACATTTACTGAAAAGGGTATTGCATGTTTATTTTTAACGTTTCATACTAGCAGTCTGTTCTACATACATAGCGCTAGCATCCTGCAGGCACAACAGGTTTAAGGTTATAGCAATATTTTTCCGTGTCATCGCAATTACAAGGTTCTCAAAGGTTAGTCGGGTTACATTATATGTTTCAGTAGCACTTTACATTATAGCTTGGTAATAACATGGTATTTGTGGGGTAATAATATAGAGGTAATATATGAAGATTATTAGACTGAAATGTATGTAACAGGGTAATAAGGGTAAACACAAAGGGTAATACTAAAGAAACACATTTAAAGATAGCAATGAGATGAAAATATTAAGTAATATCAAAGAGTATGGGAGCAAAGGGACTAAACTCTGTAAATCAGCAGATAATAATTTTTGAGGTAAATCAACTTCCCAGTATGAACACTTCTTTCCTCATTTAAATAGTTATGTCCTAAAAGTTGTAAAATGAACCAGCAGCGGAATACAGAGTTATTTTTCTCGGCATAATAAACGGTCATCAGACCCACGGGACTGCATCGCCCTGCACACTCATAAGACACATCCGGTTCTGCCAGCTTCCTGCTAGCTGCACGCGGCTGTTATAATGGATATATTGGCTGTAATTCATCACTTTTATTAAATTATTATACACCCATGGGCTGTATGCTGTAAAGCACAAGTAAGTTAACAGTTATATGCATATTTACAATATTTTTCCATTGTTCCACATAGGCCAATTCAGTAGAAGGTTAATATGATAATAGAAAATAAATAATTCTGTTTCACTTTTGCACTTTGTAGGCAGACATTTTACTGGTTTCTTTTGATAATAAATCAGTCGCCTTCAGTCCAAAATGGCGGAGGCGGAGCTCTGCCACTTCATGCCGACGTTACAATGGAACAACCAATTAGCTTTCACTCCTTTTTAATATAAGTTATTTGGTAATAGTATAATAATATTTTGATAACAGTATGGTAACCTGCTAACAATAACATGGTTATATCAGTGCAGTATTTGGATAAAAAGAAATGATAATATGTTGACTTTAATGGGGTGATAACCTGCTAAAAATCAGTTAATATAGGTTGATGTTTTCACAATATTATAGACTACCAGCGTAATACCTTCAAAATCACATAAATTCAGCCAAAATTTGTGGTTGCCATATGATACTGCTGAAATTCATCCTCAGTTATGTTCCAAACATTCCCTTTTGTTCCAAGGTACTACTATACAAATGATATGTTTAATATTGTCACTGGTTACCTGGAAACACTTGTGGTAGTTTCTGTGTAATAACCATGAATCAGGGCTGCAAAGTGCTTAATTACCTGTTTCTATGATTTTTGTTTCATGTTTGCCGCTCAGCGGGAAGCGACCGTACGGTGACATCACCCACAGTGTCCTCAGTCAGATATAAAGAAGTCCCCCGAATCGTTAAAATCAAGCAGGGCTGAGATAAGGAATACAAGAGAGATGTGTTTGATGACAATCACTGACTGCAGTGTTTGTGCAATGTGTTTGTTCCTGTCTTTTAGCTTCAGGCCAGTATCTCTGTGTGTCTCTACGGACGTCAGGCAGCTCTTTGCTTCGTCCACCCACAAACTTACCTCACATCACTGTAGCCACCGTACGGTCTCCGGATTTACCCTCAATATTACAATCTGAGCAGCTCCTTCCTCGGAGGAATAAAGTGTCACCTATTGCAGTTTTTACACGACACGCCATGTATCACCTTTTGCATGGGGCACTCTCAGCCTCATCTCTCTCTGTCTCTCCTGCCTGGCGGAGGAGCCTGTCCTTTGCGAAGACAGCTCCCTGTAAACAATATAGGAGGCTGCGGTAATTGTGGTTCCACTTGATTTCACCCCTATGGAAGCAGCCGAGCAGCTCTGGGGAAACAGGGGATGGACAGAGGGAAGAGGAGAGGTGACAGGAAGTGTGAGGTTTCTGCATCTCCTCTTCTCAAAATGCCACAGAGCTGTCACGTCTGTGTTTGTGCAGCCCGGATCAGTTCACCGTTAGTCCTGGACGACTTTATCTTTATATGTTGGTCAAAATAACATTTGGTGTCCCCATTTAAAGGCCATTTGACTTGAAACTGATTAGTTTAGTTTGGTCATTTTCAACGTATATAGCTCAAATTCACATAAATAATAATAATAAAAAAACAATAATAAGTCATTACATTTGAAATAGTGACAAACTTAGTTTATGCCGACCAAAAATGTGTAGGCTGAAGCCTTAGCCCTATTACACCTACTCTTTTACATGAATTAATTTTGTACACTTGTCATTCAATTTAAACCCTAAAAATTAAAGAAGTAAAAAATAAAATATATGTATATTATATATACCCCAAAAGACCCAAACAAAAAAATCATATTATCTTTATATGTTGTTCAAAATAACATTTGGTATCCCCATTTCAAGGACATTTGATGTTAAACTGATTAGTTTAGTTTAGTTTATTCCTGTTGTTTTCAACTTATACAGCCCAAATTCACTTAAAAAAAATATGAATAACAAATAAATAAATAATAATAAAAGAAATACCAACAACAAACCAAAGCAAGTTTATGCTGACTGAAAAGGCGTAGGCTGAAGCCTTAGCTTATTACACCTACTCTTTTTACATTCATTATTTTGTACACTTGTCATTCAATTTACACACTAAAATGTAAATGTAAATCAAATTTTATTGTCACACATTGCACATTGCAAAGTACACAGTTAGCTGCTGCATTTAACCCATCCCAGTATAAATTAAAGAAAAAAAAAAATATATAGCTATATTGCCTATACCCAAAAAGTCACAAACAAAAATTAACATACAGACTCATGTTCATACCTTATATTTGTTCATCATCTTACTTTTGAATATACATTTAAATATATGCCTTTTAGTTCAAACTGATTCACTCTAATTTGGAACTACTTCTGGATGCTTTCTGGAAACAACTTATTTTTTTACTTTATACATTTATTGTGCAGCTTTTAAGTCCACTAGATCTCTAAATTAGAGAGCATGCAAGAGTATGTTGGTTGTTTCATAATAATCAGCTCTGTTTACAATTATTATAGCTGTCTTCTATAGCATAAAAATTGGATGTGTGATTGTTTTGTATGTACTTCCCCAAACCTCCACACAGTAGGTAATGTATGGAACTATAAAGTAATGTTACAATACAAATTTAGATTGAAGACGTCTTTTGTTTTGAGGACTGGAAAAGCTTTACTGGATATTGGTTGAATACACAGAGAGGGACATTTCTAAAACAGATATTTATTTTCAAGAATAAAATGTGGATTATGTGTTGAGCTTAGCCGCCAGTTCGCTATAGATGATAGCGGTGTTAACCCTCAGTCTTTATGGTGCAGTGCAAGCAGAACTCTAGTGATTTCCCCTGTGGAAGGTCATTACGATCGCTGACTTCATGTGTTGGTGGATAATAGTCGTCTGCCATAATTGTGGAAATGGTCGCCCCGACTCCCACTGTGTACTTATCTTATGATCTCCGGGTTTTAAAGGAATTGTTTTCTACATTAAGCAGGTGCTGATAAGGCTCGCAGTTAAAGATTAAACCGCTGGAATGAGAGGTTTAAGGTCTTTCCTCCCTCTTGGCTGCGTCCTGTAAATAAACTCCCGACAGCAGGTTCAGTGCAGGCCTGGAGATAAAGTGTAGTATAGCCATTTTGAAAATGAACTCCTCATCTCTTCGAGAGCTGTAGCTTTGCACACTGTGTGACTGGGTGAACACATTGAAACTCTCTAATAGAATAAAGAGCTCACTGACTGCCAAGCTGCAGCTTCTAAACTCTCAGTGGACTCAAGACACTGTAAGAAATATATTCTCAAGCCAATATTATTGGCTGATAATACTCTTTATTACCTTTATACTAGGGCTGTCAATCGATTAACATATATATTCACGATTAATCGCATGGTTGTCCATAGTTAATCACGGTTAATCGCAAATTAATCACACTTTGACTGGACAAATATGCTTGCCGCCTACAGCTCTCAAAAAACTAAAGTAAAACGCAACAAACTCAAGCTTATAAAAGATTGTTTAGTGTCATCTAATATTTATAACTCATATAATTATGACCCAAATGTCATAATTGATAGTAAATTAAATTGTTCAGCTGTAAAATATCCTGCCCCGTTATACAATTCTAATTAATGCAAAGTCTTTGTGTAAACAAGCAAAAAAGACCAATACATTATTGAATTTTTTTTTTTTTACATTTATTGATTTAAAAAGTCACATTATTCAGGCTCTAATTAATATCATTAGTCTGTTTACCCACAACTCCTTTATTGTTCCTTTAGCCGACATAAACACATGGTGGCATTTCAACTGTATTGATTGAATTGAGCAGATTCAGGTCTTTGCTAATCCTTCATTCAAACAGCAGCCACATCACATGCTGCTGCCGTTGATCCTCTATAATGCATATTCCTCTCCTACCCTCATCTGCATTCTACTGATCAATACTTAACTTTTTTTTTGTATTTTCTTATCAAGCTGCCACTCATTGCTCAGCCTCTGCTGTATGGCTGACCAAAAGAAGCTGCCATTAATTTCATGCATCATTTGCTACATATATTCTGCAAAACTCTAGCATTGGGAAAGGCTGCATCCCCCCTCAAGACACATTATATGTTTAATGAAAATTTAATCAAATCCAATTCCAATTATACACGTAATGAATGTGGAGCTCAGGTGTGACGAGCCCAGAAACCTTGGCAACCCTCCCTGTATACATTAACTCTTCAAAAATGGAGGTCGGGCTGTCGGGCTGGCTCGGCACCAGCCAATTTAACAAGCCCATCAAACACAGTTTGGGAAGGAGACCGATAAGTTTTCCTTAGTCCTCACTTTCATCCGTGTGTGATTGGCTCTGAGAAGGCTGCTGTTTATATTTAGCTTCCCCCCATAAAGGTTTGATGTGAGGAGTGTTTTCTTGCCGCTCGTCAGCAGACTTTACAACCATCCGGAGTGATGTCTGTCCTCACGTTACGCTGCTTTTCTGGAAGCTTTGTCTCTTCTTCTGCAGTGCGTTGTCTTCCTGTTCCCCACATGGAGACATGTGGAATAATAATGCACTCTACGGGATGGGTGTTTACTGACAGAGCGCATTAATGAAACATGCTCGCATTAATGCGAATTGCGGCCTAAGCATCTTTATCGCCTTGAGCTGTATATCTCATTGGGTAGTAAATGAATTGCATTACCTCGCAGGCTGCTGCTGCTACACAGAGAGGATATGAACTAGGTGGTCAGGGGCGCTATAAAGCAAACCCTGCAGTAATATTACCAAAGAAGCGGCTGTAATTCATGATGTGAATGTGAATATTTGCAGCATAGTGAGAAGCTCTAGTGTTTTTAAAGTGCCAGGTCTTTAGTGCTTCATGCTAATAATAACATGTGCCTGTAGCACACACCTCAGCAGCTGTGCAGATTCCCCTTTGGAGGCACTTCTCCTGCTTCCCTGCTCCATTTTATGGAAAAATATGCTTATTTACTATGCTAATCCTTATGAGTAAGGTCTCATTACCTGTAAATATGTGTGCGTTGATGCGTGGGTGGATGAGGGGCGTATTGTAAAGCACTTTGGCATAAAATTGTTACATAAACGTAGACGATTTACCGTTAAAAAAAAAAGGAAAAAGCCACAAATATCCCGGTATAGGAACAAAAGCCAAGTTGGAAATGTGGTGTTGTAAATGATAATGTTGTGGAACCTGGTTTTACTAATTGTTTAATTTGGGGCAGTATAGTCACAGCATCAGTTTGTTGCTGCCACCCACCATTTCTGTCTGTACAAGTCCCCATACCTTCATAAGTGCCTTCCAAAACGACCCATTTGAACCCCACAAAAACAACACATATATGCTGTACCTCTATGGGTGAAGTGGGTGTAATTAATATTTATATTAGAAAGGATAACATCACTGCATTTATGTGAAAGCGGTTGCTCATAATATCAAATCACTCATCTCTGCAGTTCCCCTCAGCTCCAACTAAGGATCCAACTTTTTTAGTCCCAATACTGATAGTGTTACCGGGTATCAATCCGATACCAGTGTTTAATTAATAAGCTGTATGCCTCACTGTGTGGAAGTGACTGGGATCATTCTTTTGAGTGTAAGGCAACATCAGGCTTGACTTAAACATTGCTTTCCTAACTTTGTAAAACAAAATGTGACCAATAAACACATTGATATAAATTTATTTAAATGTTTTTTTTTATTATTCAAATAATAAATCGTACACCAGAAACTTGGTAAGCTTTTTTCAAAACTTAAAACAGGAATTGAAATTATAGTATATAATGTATATAGTATATAAACATAAAATTGAATTGAATAGATCGGCCCCATTGTCACCGATATCCGATCCAGCTATTTGAGTCAGTATTGGCCCGATATCCAGTATTGGTATCGGTGTATCCCTAACTCCAAGCATTAGAGCATCTTTCAGTTTATTGGTTTGTTTTTGTTTTACTGTTTTGGTTCACTCTTATAAGTGCCGTTTCCAGACAGCAGGCAGATGTATTCAGCCAAAAACCTCCCAAAACCCATTGCATGCTTCCTGTTCAGCACCAAACAGCAGACAGATGAAGATACTGACTAGCTGGTGAACATAGTGGAGCATTTAGCTGCTAAAGAGCAGGCGGCAACCTCCGGTTCTGAAAAGTGAAGCCAATACTGAAGTGCCTTAAACTTGCATTCTCTCTAATAGCCAGCAGGGGGCGACTCCTCTGGTTGCAAAAAGAAGTCTGATTGTATAGAAGTCTACGAGAAAATGAGCCTACTTCTCACTTGATTTATTACCTCAGTAAACATTGTAAACATGAATTTATGGTCTCAATCGCTAGTTTCAAGTCTTCTGCGATACAGCATGATGTTTATTTAGTAAATAATGGTCCCATTTAGAGTCAGATAGACCATAAAGCAGGGTATGCGTTAGGGCGTTGCTACGTTGTGATTGACAGGTCGCTACCACGGCGTTGTCTGGTCTGGGAGTTGTCCGTGTTTTCGTCTTACAACTTTAACCCTTTCACAATGTGTTCTCAGTTCTTGAAAGTTAATTGTAAGATTTTGGTCACCCAAAAAATTCTTAGCTCCACCCTCTCGTGTCACTTCTGGTTCCAAAAACCAAGATGGCGATGGTCAATATGACAAACTCGAGGCTTCAAAACCATAGTCCACACACCAATGGGTGACGTCACGGTGACTACGCCCACTTCTTATATGCTAAAGAGCCAGACATTTTTCTCAGGAGCTGGTGGAGCCCAAAACAGAGCTAAAAGAAGAGTGAATACAGACAGGACTTTAATCCATCAGGTGACCAGAAACAAGACTTTGAAATGAATGCTAATGCTGCTCCATATCTACTGGGTATGTAAATGGGCAGCTGTTTGCTAACGAGTTTTCTTTCACAACTTTATATGGAGATAATGTGTCAACGTTTACAGCTTGTTTTTGCATACTTGATCTCCTCTCTTAAGAATGGAAATACATAGTGTTTTATTTTTGTTACTTTGGGAGCATTTGGAAAGAAACATATCTTATGTTACCTTAGTGCCTTAGTTCAGTGATGGAATAAATTATACCGTAACAAGATAAGTGATAAAGGGACATCTGCATCATAAAAGGACCAATAACGAAGTCTTTAAAAGTCACCAGAATACATAAAGGTCCCTAAGTCTACACTGCCCTACGCAAGGAGCCCTTTAAGCCCAGGTTTTGTCTTAATACAATCTTAATGAAATCTTCTTATTTCTGAGCACACACACATGGCCTGCATGCAGTAGTATTGAGAAGCAGCAGTGTAAGGTGGAATAAATTGACTGGCGAGTCAAAATAAAACAGCCTTTTGAACTCCAGATGGATTACTGCAGGAAATTCTGAATTTTTCTCCAACTAATTTTATGGAAATCCATGTCCTCCAGGCTAAATGCTATGACAGGCAATCAATAGTTTCCCCCCCCCTCCTGTGACACGGGACAGATCTCTGCTGACTTCACATCACGTCAAGGTGAGCAGCAAGGCCGAGGCAGAAAGTGAGAATGACGACGTTGCGTTGGCACACACAAAAAAAAAGGAAAATGTAGACAGAAAAAAATCCTGCCGTGCTCTGTTCTTTTTTATGGGGCTTGTCACTGATCATTAAACTTCACATTACTGAAGTGTTCTGTTTGACATTATTGAACGAGACGACGGTGGAAGCTAAAGAGACGGGGACATGTTTTAGAAAATTTAGTATGCAAAGTAAAAGTGAATCATGAGCTGTTGGTTTTGCTCATAGATCCCGTAATACACACAGAGTCACTCTCTTTTGTTGAGTTTTGAGAAACCATTTACAAAAAAAGGTTCTGAGCGCTGAAAAAAGAACAGAAGACGGATGAAATGTGAGAAAGGGAATGTCGGCAGACATCGTTTCTGTCACACAAACAACACTGACTTCGGTTTAGTTTCTCTGTGACTTGAAAAACATGATGTGAGTTGACGTCGCCAATGCAGTTTCAGTTTGTGTAATGAGAGAAAGTAATAGAGGAGTATAAATAGGCATCAAACAAAAAGGGTATACAAATATAATGTGTTGTGTGGAGACACTGCTGCTGCAGTATTTACTGGGATGGTTAATGGGGAGAGAGAGCTTTTTAAAAGCTCAGGACAGATGCCACTCAGTCAGCTGACTGGGCCACAGCAGCACACTCACATTATAGTTGATGCTCACATATATCATAAAAACTCTCACAAAAACTCTCACTTGATCTCCATGATTAAGGTGCAGTATTTAAAACTGCTGTCTTTAGTCTGTCTTGATGTGATTGGTTTGCACACTATACACGACGCTGACACACACACACACTACAAAAGGTCATAATTCAATATATCCCCATACGACGGTTCATATGATATCTTAGGAAACGTTATTTTTCATGCATTTTCCCATGTACTGTATGTCCTGCAACACAAGCGATCAGTATGCAAGTCCCTGCTGTGTTTAGGCAACAAAACTACTTGGTTAGGTTTAGGAAAAGGTCATGGTTTGGGATAAAATAACTATGTTACTTAGGCGGCATTGTGTAAGTTCGTAAGTTCAGGCTGGTCTCATACACTGTTCGTAGCTATACCTAAAAGTAATCCACTATAATTCATTTATATTCCACAAAATCAATTTGTGTTTTAATTCACGTAACCGTGAACCAAGAAATATAAAGCAGCGAACGCTCAGGGTGGATGGGTGGGTTTACCCAGGAGACCGGCGTTCATGTCCCGTGTGAAATGAGAAAGTTTGCGACCCGGCAGCCATGTTGAGATCAGTTGAAGAAATACCGAGCACCGCCTATCAGCCGGAGCAAACTTTCTCATTTTACAGCTAAACCATACATTATAAGATGTTTCTGAAAACATTTGAGCAGAGAAATAGGCATTACAGTAACAGAATATTGATTCATATTTGATCAGCGCTGCCTAGTTGGACCGTTCGATCGGAGTTCGTGTGTGATTGACAGCTGCTTCCGTTGGATGAACAGCCAATAGGAATGCTCTCTCTCTGAAATGACCTGTGATTGGCTGAGGGATGAATTTTTTTAAAGCCTGAAAACAGAGCCATGAGGAGGTGCAGAAGTCTAGTTTTCTCTCAGAACACTTTAATTACAATATGCTGAAAGGTTATTATGATATTTTTGCCCAATGATGCCAAAAATATACTGCATACTGAAGCTTTAAGTAAAAGTACAGAAGTGTTATCAGCAAAATGTGCTAGTTTGAACTACTTTATACAGATTGGTAGTCTAGTCTGGTGGTTTTTTAACTTAAGTGTCACAAGGTAAATGTGAGGTGATTAATGGGAGAGAAAAGAAGAAAAAGTTCTGTTACACAAAACTTCATTAATTTTTTTTTTTTTCTGTAGTGGAAGTGTTACATTGCAGAAATAAAATAGCTCAGTTGCTATAGTAAGTACTGTACTTGAGTAAACATACTGAATTCCCCTAATTATCTCTGCTTCCTCACATTTTACAGTGATCAACTGCTCATAATGTCAAAAAGCTTTGGAAGGAATCATTCCTATACAAATGCTTTTGCTTATAGCAATCAAGTAGTTTGCTTACAGTGATCATTTGGGAACTTTTCATACATAATATTGAAAAAAAAAATATTTACAGTCCCATGATACTTTGCCTCATGGTAACCTATATGTGCTTCCCGCTGGCTACCTGAGTCTGGTGCTGCGTGCACATTGAAATCCCGACAGGAAAAAAGAAAGTAATTTTCTCTCAATGAAAAACGTACTCTCCTCGAAGCTTATGACAAACTACCAAAAACGAGCCAACGAGATGCTGCAGCGAAACTTGGTGAAACTTGTGTAGTCTACGACAGAAACAGTCATGGCTGCTAGAGATGGAGACAGAAAACGAATGCGCACGGGGAAAGCACCTGTGGTTGGAGCCGCCCTCATCAAGTGGATTGATAATGCCCGGTCACATAATGCCCCCTTTTGCTAGACTGCGTGTCCGTTTCTTTACTTTTTATTCATTTGATAAATGTACAAATGTCAATTAGATGGTGATCTGCATGAGAAATAAAAAAAGGAAATAATAATAACTAGAATGGCACTCGGAGAGCGCAGACCTCCGCCAAGCTGCCCGAGTACGATTGCCTCCCCCTCTCCGTTCAGCTTGCGCCATCATCCACGTGTATTTGTGTTTATGTTGAGATCAGCTGTACGTAGCGGAGCATCATAAAACACTTCATTCAAACTGGACAGAAACAAAATAAAACTCACCTAAACCGTCGTCGTTACTCTTTCCAACAATCAAGTGTGCTTTGGTCGAACTAAACTGTAATTTCACCGAGTTTAATGTGAAAAAACGCAGAATCTACAGGTGTGTCCCCCCCGCTCTCTCTCTGTCCCTCTGCAGGCAGAAGGAAAGAGGCAGGGTGACGCGTCATGAAAGCGTCATCAGTTACACTGCGCATGTCCTAAAGCCTGTGGTGTTAATGCAGTGGCTGAGCGGAGTTATTAAAAAAAATTCCCAAAGCCAGATCATGATCCGGATCGCCACCAAAATCTAATGGATTGTTCATTGTGCCACACCCCACCCCTCCAAAAAATGTCATTCAAATCCATCATGGACTTTTGGAGTAATCATCCAAACCAACAAACCAACAAACCAACGCCGGTAAAAACATAACCTCCTTCCTAGGCCTTCAGTCTTGGCAAAGTTAATAATCCTCCGCTTATAGTGATCAATTTGACACCGGACAGTCGTGATCACTATAAGAAGTTTCCACCGTATTTCGGTGTTTAACTCTGACTGAACGTGAAGTGCATTTTACAGGCGTGCATGATTTATACAAAGCCGATGTGAAGAGATGAGTGTGAGAGTGGACACAAATCGTTAGCTGTAGGCAGTGCAAATGGAGGCCAATAGTTGCCCGAGCATTGGAAATGTTTCAGCTTGAGTGGAAAATTAGCATTTATCCCGTGGCTTTATGACTCACCTACGGAAAAAAAAGGCAAACGAAGAGAAACTGGAGGAGAAAAAAACCCAAAGAATTAGAATTCCTGGTGAGTTTTTACTTGTCAGTAAATAAGGAACTTTTGCAAATAAAGTAAATGAAGCGAGACAAATACTCATTTTGTGTTCAATCTGAAGCACCGTGTGTATAGTGAACATTTCTGTATTGTAGTGGATTTACTGCTCACTAAAGTACTAAGCCTACAGGGGCCAGTAAATGACAGAACAAAGCTGTGATTTTGGACACAGCTCAGGCTCTGACCTGCCCTCGTTGGTGAGGAACATTATTGTTTTTCCCAGTAATTCTGCGAAATGGGGAAACAGCCTCCATCATCCCTCTGATCCTCCTATTACGCTGCGTTCTCCGGTGTGTTGACAGAGCAGAAGCCGTACCGGGTGTGACGGCCGCTGTCCGCGGTCCTGATGATCAGTCATTAGGCATCATTAGCCCAGCACTTTGGGGGGTCACCTCAACATGCCCAGACCTGACACCGCATCGCTCTATAATCATCAGTAATTAGACCAAAACCTGACGGAGACGGGGCTGTTGTTATCTCCGTGGAGCTCACTACTGTCAGTGTAATAACTTTTCCAGTGACACAATCATTCATCACTGGGTTCGGTTATTGTATTGTAGAAAAAAAAAAAATCCCCCCATGGAGACTCTAACTGGTAGATTTGATCAATCTCCGAAAAGTTTATACGTTCCATTAATTATTTTGTGAGAGCTGTAATGTATTTATCGGTCCACCCACCGAACGACAGCTGATTTTTAAGCCGGTGCTTTAAAATGCAGTTAATCTGTTAGCCAGTGGGTGTTGGTTAAAAATAACATTCATATAGAAATACAAAGCCCATGAAATGTTATATTAAAGGGGACATATCATGAAAAACTCACTTTTTTCAGTGCTTGTGCACATACATTTGGGTATCTGGAGTGTCTACCGACCCACAAACTGTGAAGTAAGAAGTAAGACCAGTCAGTTTTTTCTGGGCTGCGTAGATCAGAAAACATGTGATTCAACAAGCTATTCAGATTTTGCTCCCCTTCCTATGTCACAAGCAGGCTCATTAGAATATACCGCCCACAGCTTCAGAACTACCTTTGCAAAGGTGCGCCATATTTTTACTCACAAGCCAATCAGAGCAGACTGGGCTTTTTCAGGAGGGGGTCTTAAAGAGACAGGTGCTAAAACGGAGTGTTATACAGGTATATTCAGACAGACAGGATGAGAAAAATAGAGTGTTTTTTTAACATTAAAGCATGTAAACCTGTTCTAGTAGAAACCCCAAATACAAGTATGAACCTGAAAATTAGCATTATGTCCTCTTTAAAGCTGAATTAAGCACTATTTTTGAAATTAACATTTAATCAAATGTCTCACAAACAGTCCTTCGCCCAATCCAGATAATAACTAGAATGGCACTCGGAGAGCGCAGACCTCCGCCAAGGTGCCCGAGTACGACAGCACTGCAGCCACTACTGCAGCATGCACAAATCTATTAATCTAATACGACTTATTGTACAATCAATAGCAGAATAGAAAACAGTGAAGCCCTCAATAACACACGAAAGCTCTTTACATATTGATTGATTTCAGTTTTCAGTCTTGCACCTGTACTGACTTGTCTGGTGTGCTTTTAATGTATGAGCCAGGACGGCCCCCCCAGGTCCTCTGGCTCCAGCTTTGTAGTTGTTCTGAAGTGCAGGACAGAAACCTTTGGTGGGGCAGCTTTTAGCTTTTATGCTTTATTTGAGCTGTTGGAACAATGCCTCCCGAGGATTTGACCCAAGTGTTGACATCTTAAAATGTACCTTGTCTGCCTAACTTTTGCCTTGAACACTTTATGGCATATCACTCATGTCATATCATGTTTTCTCTTTAATTGTTTTTGCTTATTTCATTCTACCTTTTCACAATAATACCCCTACATTTTAACTTTTGTAGTTAGTATTCTGTTGTTTTAGTGGTAATCTGCTGTAACGGTTCAACAAGCCCAAGGTTCGGTTTAAATTTGCTGTATTTGGGTCACAGTTTTGGTTTCTGGTTTCGGTTTGTTTTGCACATTAGGGGGAAGAAAAACTACCATTTCCATTGTGTTTCAACTCCAAAATATATAAACTAGGGCTGCCAATCCATTAAAATATTTAATTGCAATTCATCGCATGATTGTCCAAAGTTAATCGCGATTAATCACACATTATTTATCTGTTCAAAATGTACCTTAAAGGGAGATTTGCCGAGTATTTAATACTCTTTTCAACATGGGAGTGGACAAATGCTTGCTTTATGTAAATGTATGTATATATTTATTATTAAAAATCAATTAACAACACAAAACAATGGCAAATATTGTCCAGAAACCCTCACAGGTACTGCATTTAGCATTAAACATATGTTCAAGTCATAACATGGCAAACTGCAGCCCAACAGGCAACAACAGCTGTCAGTGTGTCAGTGTGCTGACTTGACTATGACTTGCCCCCAACTGCATGTGATTATCATAAAGTGGGCATGTCTGTAAAGGGGAGACTCGTGGGTACCCATAGAACCCATTTTCATTCACATATCTTGAGGTCAGAGGTCAAGGGACCCCTATGAAAATATGCCAGTTTTTTCCTCCTTTTTTCGAGCATTATTATTATCGTGTTAACTTTGACAGCCCTAATTGATAGTAATAAATTATATTTCTATATTATATGAAGCCATAACACTGATTTTATACATGGAATAAAGCAGGCTACTTAATGGTCAAGTAGGCCCATGTTCAGATAATTGCCTCTTCTGTCTCTCTGGCACCTCATCAAATAATTATCAGGCCTGTATTTAATGGTGATGCAACGGTTCAACAAGCCCACTGTTTGGTTTGTACGTCATTGAGCGGTTCAGTTTTTTTTTACGGGTTTGCAACCCTACTCTCTCTCTCTCTCTCTCTCTCTCTCTCTCTCTCGTTAATCTTATTAATTGAACGGCTTAGTTGAATACTCAATTCTGATTGGTCAATCTCGGCGTTCTACGGTCTGTTATTTCTTTATAGCAGACCGTTGCTACGTATAACAGACCGTTGCTATGGGCGCAGTTCTGATGTCAGACTGGCGGACCGTTGATGTGTCAAATTATTGATTTATTAAGTAAGTAGCCGTGTAATAAGCGGGATAATGTACAGCTGGCGGGTCATTGTTGTCTTCGGGAGATGCAAGACGGGATATATTTCACAACAATGGCCGACCCGCTGTACATGATCCCTTACTATCCTTCTTCGCTGACAGAAACAAGCAAAGTTCTTGAGAAACAAAACATGAAACAAATCTAATTGAGACCCAATTTCCACCAAAATACAAACAACTCGCTTTGCGCTGCCTCGTTTTAATGAATCACCCATCCGTTTGGGGCTCTCCTCCCGCCCGTGGACTCTCGCTCTCGGCACCAAAATACCACACAGGCTGGCAAATCGCTTTTCAAGGTCAGGAAAGCTGTTAGAGCGCCGCTTGCACTGGTTGTTGCGCCGCCACAAAAATATGGCTCCTAAGTGTTTTCTAGGAGGGATTTATTGCTTATTGAAGTTGGCAGTTTTTCACTTACTCATTATCCCTCAATTCAGCCGCCGCATCTGTCTGTTTATACTTCCAACTCAAAATCATTTCAAATTGGCCAGCAGCATTAATACGCAGCCGTGGCCGTCAGTGTTTTGATTGTGTCGCTCTGTCCTCCATCAGCTCACAGCCATTAAAAAACACTGAATATTAAATCATGTAACTCTTCCTCTATTACTCCACCATTAATGTAGCCCGCATTTCACATCCCCCCTTCACATAAACTCTTACACATCCCACCAGCGCTGTTGACATTCACCTCCACTTTATAGTTCAGCGTGGGGAGGAAATCCTTGGGAAGAGAAAAAGCGAAATAATTTCTCCTCGTTGCTCCGGGGGCTCCGTGAGCACCACTCATTAATTAAGGGGAATGTATTAGTCATGACTCCCACCAAAAAGCTTTTGCATATTAATGAGGAGTGTGTGTTTTAGTGGGTGTGTATCTTGTGAGCGGAGGCAGCTTCAGGCCAGGTCCTGACTGGCACTTAAAGACACAGTTTGTGGTTTTGATATAAAAAAAGATGCTTCTTCCGTCGTAAATCCCCACAGCTGCATCATCAAAGGTCTCTTTTTTAATGTATTGTTTATAATCATCTAAAATCATGTTAGATTCTCATTGAAGACGCAGCCTAATCAGTTTGGTAAGCTCCGCAGTAAGACTTAAATCAATAAACACGCTGCCAAAAATCAATTAATCCCATATTTATGAGCGACGGAGAGATCCACAATTATTATTTCATGTTGTTATAATTATGTTCTTTTAAAAAAAAAAAAATGGATTCATCTGATTTCCTTTTTTCTCTCTAATAGCGCATTACGCAGGGGTTGTGGTGGCCTCAGGTCAACTCGTTAGGATCTTGTAGTGTGGGGCTCATTAGTGGAACATGTAGTATGTATGATGTGTTGACTCTGGTGTGATTAGCAGGCTGATGCAGTGCTGATCAGTGGACTTAAGAGACCTGAGTTGACAGAAATCTGTAATTATTGGCGTGGATGTGTGAGGCAGGAGTTGCTAAGTGACATCTGGTTAGAGGGAGTTAGCATTTTTTTTTTTTTTTTTAAATGTCATGACATAGATGAGTCCCAACTGGTTGAATCTATGTCAGCATTTGGTCTTGTAAGGTTCAGGGCGGATTTAAAACAGCAGATGGCATGTTGAGCCATTTTCAACCCATGAAATTCCATCCATCAATCCATGCATCCATCCATCCATCCAACCATCCTTCCATTATCTTCCGCTTATCCGGGGCCAGGTCGTGGGGTCAACAGGCTTAGCAGGATATTCCAGATGCTCCTCTCGCTAGCAATGTATTCCAGCTCTTCCTTGGGGACCCTGAGGCGTTTCCACCGATCAGCCATAACATTAAGACCACTGACAGTTGAAGTGAATAACATTGATTATCTCGTTACAGTGGCACCTGGCAGTGGGGGCGGGGGGGATATATTAGACAGCAAGTGAACATTTTGAAGCTTTGTGTTGGAAGCAGAAAAAATGGGCAAACGTAAGGATGTGAGCGACTTTGACAAGGGCCACATTGTGCTGGCTAGACGACTGGGTCAGAGCATCTCCAGAACTGCAGCTCTTCTGGGATGTTCCCGGTCTGCAGTGGTCAGGTTCTACCAAAAGTGGTCCAAGGAAGGAAAACCGGTGAACCGGCTGGCAGGGTCAGACCCAAGGCTCATTGATGCACGTGGGGAGCGAAGGCTGGCCCGTGTTGTCTGATCCAATAGAAGAGCTACTGGAGCTCAAATTACTGAAAAAGTTAATGCTGGTTCCGATAGAAAGGTGTCAGAACACACCGTGCATCGCAGTTTGTTGCGTATGGGGCTGCGTAGCCGCAGACCGGTCAGGGTGCCCGTGCTGTCCTAATGTTATGGCTGATCGGTGTCATCTCTTCAGTGTGTTCTGGGCAGTGGGCAACCCTGGGGTCTGAAAAGTGAAGCCAATGCTGAAGTGCCTTAAACTTGCATTCGTTCTAATAGCCAGCAGGGGGCGACTCCTCTGGTTGCAAAATAGAAGTCTGATTGTATAGAAGTCTATGAGAAAATGTGCCTACTTCTCACTTGATTTATTACCTCAGTAAACATTGTAAACATGAGTTTATGGTCTCAATCGCTAGTTTCAAGTCTTCTTCAATACAGAATGATGTTCATTTAGTAAATTATGGTCCCATTTAGAGTCAGATAGACCATAAAGAAGTGGATGCTTTAAGGCGGGGCTACCTTGTGATTGACAGGTGGCTACCACGGGGTTGTCCGGTCTGGGAGTTGTCCGTGTTTTCGTTGTAGAACTTTAACTCTTTCACAGTGTGTTTTCAGTTCATGAAAGTTAATTATACCCTTTTTGGTCGCATAAAAATGTCTTATTCAGCGTTCAGTCTTACATAGCTCTTTCTTCTCTTGTCTTCTGGTTGCAAATAACCAAGATCGCGATGACCAGAAATCAAAAATCCCTCGCTTGGTGCAGTGAGTTGAGTCCAAGTATCTCGGGGTCTTGTTCCCGATAGTCCCATGAAATGCAGATTTCTTATAAATTTGGTAAGGAATGTCAATATCAACACCATCATTGATGTGTTTCATCACAGCAGAGTCATATCATTTAGTTTACAGCTAAAAAAAACATGTTTAAGTGTGCATTACCTCTTAAATAACACCTCTACTTTTCCTACAATGATAAGATAAAATGTCTGCTGTGAAAAAGGTCTATTGTTGGCATTTTAGGGGAAAAGTGCTTGAGACACCAAGTGTCCGTCATGTCTGTAACCCTCTGGGGGTCAACGGTGGAGTTAGCAGAGGGAATTTTACATTCCAACTTGGAAGAAAATGGGGGAATGAAGTTGAAAAAAAATCTATATATTGAGTCACTTGCATGCAGCTTGGATCTAAATTTCCTGCACACCCATGGGTCCATTCACTCTATATCTGGAGCAGTTCAGCTGAACTGCGGGGCCTCATTTATAAAAGTTCTTGGACGACGCTGGATTACTAAAAAGGTCAAAGTTGGAAACCGTCCCGGAGCTTCAGACCCTCAGGGGCACCAATGTGTGTCACTGGGTTTGTGGTAATTTGAGTCACTGCAAATTAGCTTGGGAATATGCACATTTATAGCACATGAACTATTTTCTTAATTACTTTTTTATTATATCGGTTGATGTTGGTATTACATAGTGAAATCTAAGTGACACTGGAGGGAACCAGAGGAAAACTTCAGCACAGAGTTCTGATTGATTTCCAGAGCTGATGATTCACAGCAGTTACAATGGATTCCAACAGTGACACACTTTCGCAAAACAAAAAGAAAAGCAATTAAAATGTTCTTTATAAACTTGTCAAACTACTCAGGCGGCGCGATCCATTTTTTCTGTTTGTTCTAAACACACATTTCTGCCAAAATATCACCAAACACAAGTGAAGTTAGCTGCTTATATTTGCAATTTGCGATTCATAAGCAAACATAGATACAGTGAGAGCGTGCAGCTTATCACGCTAGCAAAGCCGTTTATTTGGCCATATTTTGGCAAAACATATTTAAATTGAATCTCTTGATAAAAGCCTCCATTCAGCCTGCTGCATAGACTTTTAGTGTGTTCTTATAGTTCACTCCAGCCTAATAGATAAAGCACTTTTGGGTTGTGGTAACATCTGATTTCACTATGAAACATGGCTCACGGTCGTAATTCATTGTAAATCCAAGCTACAAACTTTTCTGAGTGACCTTTTAGGTTGTAGGTGGTGAGTTGTTGATACTCAAAAGAAAAATGAAATATTCCTCAAACTTTCTCCAGGGTCCTCAGCAGATGTAGCCAACCGCCAAAGTCTGAGTAAAGTCAAGGTTATTTAGCAAACAGCTGGAAAGCAAAGCCAAAGTTTTGTAGCACCACCTGCGGTACTAAACCCGCCTCTCATTCCCTCTTGCCTCGAGCTAATAGCACAAATATAAAAGTCAAGAGAGCAGTTCACGGCACCCAGCAGAATATAAAACAATGACCCTGTGCATGTACAGTACATACAGCGCCGTGTACCGCCATGTTATCAGTGAGTCAGCGTTTCATGAATGAAACTATTTAATGCAACATATTTTCATACTGCTGGCCTTGCACTGTTTTCTATAATGAAATAGCCCCTCAGTTTGATGGTCCCACAATCTATCCAGCCCATGAAGGACCACACTACTTTCAATTCAAGGATGAGGAGAGAAATGCCCAAACTGCAAATTGCAGGGTTTTGACATGACAACAGTCCTTCTCTCTGTCGTCAGCTGTTGAGAACTCCGCTGATGTGATGCTCTCATCTGCAGTGTGATTGGTTCAGTTTGAATCTCTGCAGTGATATGTAGCCTTTTAAACATACAAATCATGCATTGTTGATATTCGTAGTGTTTCATTATGATTAGGGCTGTCAATCGATTAACATATTTAATCGCGATTAATCACATGATTGTCCGTAGTTAAAGGGACTGTTTGTAACTTCTTACAAGTATAACTCAATCCGGGTCGGTGTCCCATGCGTGGTCGCATGTGGCTACGCTGTTCAGACAAGACTCCAACACAAACTACACGGAAGCACCAAAGCCGCAACGTTCTATCTAGTGAAGCCCGTCTGTTAAACAGTGTTGGCCGTGGTTGAAGGACGCGGGGAGACCGTAGCTTTGGTCTCCAGGACCGCAGTCTGTGCTGTACTCTGCTCCTCTGCTCCTCTGCCTGCTTGCCTTCACTCACACACCGCGCTCGTTCTCACTCGCTCTCTCGCTCCACCTCTACATGCGCGCACACTCCACACTGCAGAAGAGTTGGTTTAGCTCTGAGAATATCTAGTGAATGTACAGTGGACGTTTGTTCAGAAATAAATGCTGCAGACCTCCAGACCAACAGAGGGTTCCCGTGTCTTGTGAAGTGACGAAGCTCCGCAGCGAGAAACGTTATCGTCTCCGACCAAAACTCCTGTGTCTCCCCTGTTCCCTCCGGCCGCGGTCGGGAGGCTGAGGCAGGAAAAGCCAACACTAGGATCAGCACTGATTCATGGAGAGACCTTCGTCTGGTCAGCTAAGATTACTGCCAAGCAGCTGAAATATAGAGTGATATTGTGGTTTTGTGTCGCCTCACTGTTTTGAGCGATGCTCGTTCATGTCTATGTAGAGCGAGCACGAGCAACAGGACGCTGACTTTCGTTGACTTAACGGCCAAAGGTGTCGCTGTTAACAAGCAATTTCTGATTCTTACAAACAGTCCCTTTTAAAGGGAGATTGGTCAAGTATTTAATACTCTTGTCAACATTAGAGTAGACAACTATGATTGCTTTATGCAAATGTATGCATATATTTATTATTGGAAATCAATTAACAACACAAAACAATGACAAATATTGTCCAGAAACCCTCACAGGTACTGCATTTAGCATCAAAAATATGCTTAAATCATAACATGGCAAACTCAAGCCCAACAGGCAACAACAGCTCATGCCCATAGAACCCCATTTGCATTCCCATATCTTGAGGTCAGAGGTCAGAGGTCAAAGGTCATTATTTGTGCTTTCATGTGAAAGTCGTTTATTTATGGGTGAAATTTTTATGCTGACGTCTTGGCCAGGACTCTTTCGGAAAAGAGATTTTAAAGCCAATGGGACTCTCCTGGAAAAAATAATGGTTAAATAAAAATAAAAATGAAAATGCATTGTTTTGATGAGTTATAATAACTGGATAGGAAGCATTAATCAGCTATAACTGAAAGTTGCATGGCACGGGTCAGATACTGTATGTAGGCTAAATAGGTGAAAAGTAAAAAAAAAGCTCATGGAATCAGATATTTTCATGTTGTTTTCAGATCATTGTCTATCATATTATACTTATACAGAAATCTGATATTGCATTTTTCCCCCGCTCTGGTGTCCTCCAAGAAAAATAAATGGATTTATAGTTGGCACAAGCGGAGTCAAGCTGTAGATACCTACAGCATACTTTTTGATTTATAGTTCAGCATTGGATTGGATTTGATGAATTAAAAAATACAGTACATAAATGCGCATACAGTACAAAACTTTACCAGGATACCTCGATAAAGTCACATGACTTATTTCCATTACATCTCCTGTAGTCAGGCTAGGAGGCAGGCAGGAGAAGGAGATGACATGTAAATGCTTCTAATATCCCATTTCTACACTAATACACCTAATGAAAACATAAAAACATCAATATTACACAGTCATAAAATAATGTACAAAAAAAAAATCCTACACATTCTGAAACCAGACCGGAGCTTAGAACTGTTTCTTACTCAACATCCATTTTTACAACTGTTCACTCATTGACAACAACACCACCGTAATACCAGATGGATCTATCGTACGTGATCTGGCCGTATCATCCACCATCTGTGTTTACATTCTTTTACTCACTTTGTGATAGAAGCATCGGTAGAAACCTTCTCCTCGTCTCATTGCTGTGATAAAGAGCGGCGATCCTGGTGAGCAGGTTCGAAGTAGAGAGGTGTTTTCTTGGTGTTTTACTCAAAAAGGGAAGTTTTCCAACCTGCTTTATGTTGTCTTAGTGCTGGGCAATATATCAATATTATATTGATATTGTGATATGAGACTAGATATCGTCTTAGATTTTGGATATCGTAATATTGTAATATGGCACAAGTGTTGTCTTTTCCTGGTTTTAAAGGTGGCATTACAGTAAAGTGATATTCTGAACTTAGAAGACTATTCTAGCTGTTCTAGTATTTGCCTTTACCCACTTAGTCATTATATCCACATTACTAATGGTTATTTATCATAAATTGCAATATCGATATTGAGGTATTTGGTAAAAAATATTGTGATATTTGATTTTCTCCATATCGACCAGCCTTACATTGTCTACACAATCAAAAATCTCTATTGGCGTTGGAAACTTTAGAGATAAAACACAAGCAGCTCATGCTGGACCAGTGAAGAAGGAAGGTTAAACACGCATCAACCACCTCACAAGGTATAGTCGGCCTGTCCGGTGCTCACAGAGTAGGACAATCTTGTAACAGGAGAGACTTCAGAGAGCAGGTCCAAAGCACACCGGAGCACACGGATTTAAGGCAGTAAACTTTATTAAAGACTAACGTTTCGACGCCAACTGCGTCTTCATCAGAGTGAAACGGATCTGAGACTCACATCTTCTTAAATAACCTCCCCTAGTTGGGAACTGATTCAGCATAGGCCGGAAAAATGGGGAGGGAACAATAAGCTGCGTGTAGGCAGGTAAACAATCATACATCATATAATAATAAAAGAGAGTAAATAGAAGTTTCAGTGACTACATCCATGTACATAATATCAAAAGTAATTGTAAAAATAGTGATAAATAACGACAAAGATAAAGACATTCCACATCCAAATATCAAAACGGTCTTAAATATCTTAAACGCCACTCCCCAGTGAGGAGCTCCCGTCAGTAGTAGGAGAGTGAGCTACAATCAGATTATCAACAGATAAAAGAGACATACATGAGGGGATATATAATACTACTCAGTAATATAATAATTACTGATATTTTATTGGGGCACTGGGACATATTGAGACATTTTAAGCAAACTGTTTTCCTTTATCAGATGTAAACTCCCCGGAGTTAATGATCTTAAAGTTCTACTTGTTTACATGATTTAGTGAGTGTTGAGTGTTGATATATTTCTGGATGTTGTGTCTCACTAGTCACTAGTATGTAAGCCAACATCATTAGACTAATTGATGCTGATACTGTGAGCAATCAGTCAGCCCACCTGGCATGCATCAGCTGTAGCTGCTCACACCGACTACCACCCAGCGGTTTTAATATAAAAGTAGAAAAAGCAGCTGTGGCTCTGCCATTGTTTGAAGTAACCTTCATGTTACAACATTTATTTCAAATCCATTTTGAACACTCGGAAACGTGGACGCTCAGAAAGCTGGCTGTTGACAAAAGCAAAGCTCAGCTGTGACCTCATATTCTCAGCCAACTAGCATGTTGACTGTCCTCATCAGTGGAATTTAATGGCTGCTCATCTCAAAAAAAGAAATGAGCATTTTTTCCAATGACCTCTCCGTCTTCCACACAACAAACACACACGGATCTATTCTGACTGTGGCGTCTCTCTCTCTCTCTCGCCATCTCTCCCTCAGAGCACGACGAGTGCGCCAGCGGCCAGAATTTGTGTGATGAGAACGCCATCTGCACCAACACCATCAGAGGACACCTGTGTACCTGCAAGCCGGGCTACGTGGGCAACGGCACCATCTGCAGAGGTAAGTTCCTGCCCCGGAACAGCCCTCCAGACACACAAATACAGACCCAAACCCTTCCTCCACACACAGCCTTTGATGGCGGCTGAGCCTCTGCTCCGTAACATCGCGGTCGGCCTGGTTCACTCCTCCTTCACATCACCTAACCAGGCAGCAGCTGCCGCAGAGATGATGAAAATTGATTCTGGAGCAGTTTCAGCCTGTTTTTCCACATGTGTGCCTCCTCTCCCTCACTGCACACTCTGCTCCCTGTTGACCTGTCACCCCACCCGGGCGCCTCACCCGATTGGCCCCTACAGCACCACACAGATGGAGGGCGGGAGGACGGAGGGCGGAATTGAGAAATTATTTTGTGCAGTGTGTGTGTGGTTGTGTGTGTTAGCAGGACTAACAATTGAACAATACAAAAACAAATATCTTTTATAATCTTTTGTAGAAGCCTCCATTCAGCCTGCTGCATGGACCCTGTTTAGTACACTCCAGCCTAATAGTGAAAGCACTTGTGGGTTGTCATCTTCTGAAAATGAAAATAGAGACAGCCAGTGATTAAATGAAAGTGGAAAAGTGCCTCAATAAAAGAAAATGAATAAATGGATACTTAGCTCCACATAGCACAGTAGGCATTAATTTGGTTTAAAAAATGAGGTAACACGTCCACTGCTTAAACAGCATTTTAAGATATTATTTCAAGGCAGTTAACACCTGCTTCATGTTGAAATATAGTCATTTAAATACTCTTCAAACATAGTTATATGTAACCTGGGAATCCAAAAATATAATTTCACTCTTCAGTGCTTGCCAGGAGCCTTTAGTATGTGACTCACACCGTGTTGTAGTAAATATTAAGGATGCCCCGATTACTGTTATTTACAGTTATTTAATATTTCATTTTGAGTATATGCCCATACCAAGAACGATATCATATTCATTAATTTCCTTCACAATTCTGCACAGTACAAACTCAACAACTAGAGCATACCGATAAATCACTTTTATCATCTGTGGACTTTCAGTGAAATTGTGATTATCGTTGTTCAAACTTTGCAAACACGATTAATCTTTTAAGGTTTTGATTTTACACATTTGAAGGCCTTTGTCTGATATAAAGCCTAACATATAAACACTGCTTATTGCATTGAGCATAAACTGCATTATTTTAACTTAGATTTTATTGTAATTTTGAATTCAGTATCAAAAAGTATTATGTTTAATATTGCGATGATGCTACACGGTCGCCAGAATAAAGTGTTGGCATTGTACATTATTGCAAACCATAGATACAGTGAAGCTTGATATTTCTGAACCAAACATATGTTTCATATCAACATTTCTACAGAAGTCTATATCAGTGTTAGTGTTTCAACCGCTCATTGCGCTTTTGCCGTCTCAAAACGCCATTCTCAATTACCTTTAGCTTTTGACAA
The DNA here is from genome assembly GCA_916700995.1 of Hozukius guyotensis. Classification (NCBI taxonomy): domain Eukaryota; kingdom Metazoa; phylum Chordata; class Actinopteri; order Perciformes; family Sebastidae; genus Hozukius; species Hozukius guyotensis. Next base: position 68 of record CAKALU010062426.1, on the reverse strand, counting down.
CAAAACTACTTGGTTAGGTTTAGCAAAAGATCATGTTTTGGGTTAAAATAAGTACACAAGTACTTTTG
>CAKALU010062425.1:0-28710 GCA_916700995.1 Hozukius guyotensis | reverse complement strand
ATAAACTACAATTTGATATAATTTATTTTTATTTTTAAATCTTGCTCAGATATTATAAGTAAATATCCTGATATTGGATTGTCTCGGGCCAGAAAATATACTGGAAATAACAGGAATTATATTCCTGGCGTTGTGGGAAAGGCTTTGAAATAGCACTTAGGCAATCGTACAAAGAGATACAAAATATATTTTATTGATTATGTGTGGGGAAAACATTTTTTAGCGGCTGGTCAATTTTTCTTTAGGGTGTACTTGAGTACAATTTTGAAATATTTCTACTTTACTTCAGTACCTTTATTTCATGCTATGCTATAACAGCTATAGTTATTTATAGGATACAATATTATATACACAACTCAAAACTATAGTTACCTCCACCTCAATTGCTCCCGTGTTAAAATGCTATGATGCTATGTTAATATACAATATTCATATTTTACACTCTGGATGGAGCCACTCTGCTTGAGGGGTACCATCTTCGACTTAAATACATTTTTGAATGCAGGATTTTTACTTGTAACTGAGTATTTTTACATTGTGGTATTACTACTTTTGCTTAAAACAATGATCTGAGTACTTCCTCCACCACTGTTAGTAAACACAGTTGAGGATTTAAGATGTATCATAATGCATGCACAGAGATTTTTCATTTTCCATTTGCTTCATATTTCCTCACACAGTTGCACCCTAAAGCTTTCCTTACAGTCTTTGCACATGCATGTTTTGTACATTAGATGGCGTAGTCTACCAACATTCTACCATCCAGCAATCTGACAGTGTTTTGCTGTGGTGGAGGGCTCCTCTTAGAGCCAAAATTCAGCACCATGGACAGCAACATATGGATTCCTGCCCCTGATTGGTCGCCTTAGTGGTACAGGATATCATCTGTTTTTAATATAAAGATTTATTCACATTCTGGCATTTTTGCACACACTCAGAGGAGTGACATTAAAGAGTCGGTTTAACATTCAGGATGTCAGTGCAGTAAAATACCAGCCTGCTTTCCACAGTCAGTGAATAGTTAATTAACATAGGCCATCATAAAATGGGTCACTCCAGACACAATGAGAGGCTGACAGAGGCACAGCAGGGATACAAACACTTCATCAACCTATTCACAAGTTTGACTAAATTAAAATTTTCATGCCGTCATGAATATATGAAGGAAACTGCCAGCGAAAATGCTCACTGGAGGGCAGATAAAAATGGGCCAATATCAATAATGCACAAGTAAGGGGATCCGATGCAGAGAGTGTGTCTCCCGTTCACACTGTCATATTCATAAACAAAGAGCTTTTGTGTCCGATGTGAAACAGTATTGGGGCCAGCATCCCCGTTTGACTCCTGAATTTAGGTCTCTAGTATCTGGGACGTAAATCCATAATTAGCAGTTGTGTTTTACTTCTTCCCCTCGCTTTCCCTCGGGCACCGTTGACACACTAGGTAACCTTCCTTCCTGGCTTTTATGTTGCAACTCACTTGATCAGCAAAGTGTATAAGTGTCGGTGTAATAAAGCAGCATGGGGTTTTATCAACACATAGACTATTCCAAGGTTAAATAAAAACATGCACGACATACCTGCACAGAGCCTGAATTTGGACAAAAGCTACTGTGTTTAGGTTACCGGCAGCAGGATGTGGAACAGTTCCCTAGATGCACAGCAAGGACACTGAAAAGTAAAACTACAGGACAGCAAAGAACAGATTGGTGTGCAAAAATAACCCAAGTGAGGCTAAAGGACAAGGTTTCACTCTCCCCAAATATCTACAAGACAATGCACTGAATCAAATCACTGACTTCTCAAGTAAATCATTGCATTAGAAGCATCCGGTTGCTTTCAGAGTGACGATTTATTTGACACTGACTCACAAAAAGGAGATGAATCTCCTTGAAATTGATCCGCTTAAAAATTTAAGGGACGCTGCTTCATTAAAAAAAAAAAACTTCCCTGACAAAACAATGTGATTAAAGACAAGACCAATGAGCTGATGGATAAACTGACCCCACACCACTCTACTTCAGGGTGGAGTCATTCTGCTCTGGAAAACAAGTACACTACCTCGCCAAATGTATGTGGACAGAGGTGTCTACTTTTGGCAATACAGTGCATCACAGACAAATGAATCCTGCAAACATTGATCTAAAACACATATGCCTTTATGTGTTTTATGCTTTTTTTTTTTTTGTTTGTTTGTTTTTGTTTTTATTTTCCTATAAGGAGCACTTTGGGCTGCATTTTATGTATGAAAGGTACTACATAATTAAAATCTATTATTATTATTATTATTATAAGACTTTGGCGGGCTCCACCATTGTTGCACCAACTCAATAAATAAACTGTATAGCACCTTGTTGCTTTACAGATTAAGATTGCACATACAAAACCTATGATGATCTTTTAAAATATGATGCATTTTTATGGATTAAACTACCCATAATGAGTACATTTTGTTTACAACACTTCTGCAGTTTTATTTAACTTAAATTATTTTGTATATCGTTGTATTGCTACTTTTACTTTAAGTGGCAATCTCGAAGATTTTCATTTATATAAATGTCTGTTAAGTCACTATCTATAGCCAAATGAGGTAACACAATGGTGGTTGAGCATACAGTATGGTCCGCTGATGAAAGTATTGCAATATTTATATATTTGTAGTATTATGAACTGGGTGTTTGTGGTGACCATAGATATATAAAACCAGAAAAAACAGCAAAACTGATTGTAATTGTCTGCTTATAGGCTATAATATGAATCTATTTAGGATTTCTACATAAAAGATATTGCTTAATTTAGCATATTAGCCATCCAGAATACCAAAGACAGTCCTTATATATTAAGTTCAGGCAAAATTGAAAAAAAATCATTGTCTGCAATATAAATGCACAATTATGAGATGATTGAAAGCATTGTTCTCTTGGAGCTGTAATAATTAAATTTCTAACAAAATCTTTGTTTTTTTTGGTTCATTTTAGGCAGAGTTGTCCTACACTCATTACTTTGAATAAAAAACGGTATTGGTGTATTGGTAGAAAAAATATAAGGATTATAAGGACAATACAAGCCTCCTTCACCATAGGTTCCAATTACAGCACGTTTAAAAGTGGACCCAGGTAAGATGGCCGCCATATGGCTCCATCCTGGAATGGCAAGTCATTAAAACACGTCACATCTACTGTTTATTTATCTACGGTGGTGACATAGCTGGAAAAAAATGCTGGATTACAGTTTTTCTCTGTTGTACACACACAAAATGTAACTATGCACACCATTCTGAAAACTTGAAGCTCATATACATACATTTCTATTCTATTTCTATGCTCATGTATCAACAAAAAGACACTGAGCACAATTTCATTGTTTTCACTCAAATAGAAATTCTAAATCAACCAGGACTGAAATCTTAAGGATTGCCACTTTAAGTGAAGGACGTGAATTATTCTTCCACTACTTGTGGTCAATAATATAAAAATTAGTCTCAGGATTCATTGCTGAGAATGTATTTCTGTCTCTGTTTCTCTCTGCATCAACAAATCTAGAAGGTATATCAGTCTGAAAATGCAGTCATGTCATGTTTGACTTCCTATTATAGTAAAAAATATATATGTGTTGTCAATCTGTGATTAGATAAAGCATAAAGTGCTCTGCTCCCTCCAGCTCTCTGGGCGGTATGTAGCATGTTTCCTCCCTCCGCTCTCTAAAACCAGGTCATGCTGATAGCTTTTCTCTGCTATTGGCCATATCAAGCTCATGCACGGGTCTTAGCTCATCTCACGGGGAAGTGATTAACAGATAATTATATGCATGGGTTGCATAACAGACAACTCGGAGCTCAGATTGAATAGGTTAATGAGGAATGTTTAACAGCTTCACATACAGAAATGGGTGTTTTTTCTCTCTCTCTCTTTTGCTGTTTTTTTGTAGTTTTTTGTGCCACCGTTTCACAGTTGCTGGCCTCTCATTATAGTAGGTCAATCAGCAGGAAGTCTTAGTGTGACTTTTCCCAGCAGGATGTGTGTCATGCCGATCTCTTTATTAGCCTGATTGTATCAGTGGATTATCAGAGAAATGAGCTCAGTCGTCTCCAGAGGTGTTTATGAGGCAGCCCACACATTATTGAGAAGCCTGGCAGGGCAGAAATAAACATTTAAAGTTACTGACTATATGTTACACAGGCTGAAATAGCTTCTATGCTGTGGATTCAAGCCTTGGTATCAAACACAGGTCTTGTTGAGAGTGTTTAACCGGTAGCTGCCGTTGTTTGGCTCGTTGCCTCAGAGCCGTGGTCCCCAGCAGCACAATGCCTGGCTCTGACTCTCCCCGGGAGCCTGGTTCACTTTGATCCCGTCCCAGCGGTGCTCTTCGTTGGACAGGCCAGTGTCGCAGAGCATCATTTGTTTGACAAGGAGGGCACCTGCCTCATCAATATTTATATTGTCCTATAAACGGTGAAGGGGGAATGAATATGATTTAGAACATTGTGTATGCATCCGTTGAGTTAAGTGTTTGGCTCGCTGTTCGAACCTTGGCTTGCAAGTTGTTCCTGCGTGTTAATATTTGAACGCGCTTTATGAGCAGGCTATAGAGCTGCAGTGTTAAAGTTCACACATGCAGTGTAGTGAAACCTCATGCAATTCTAATTGTGAGCCACAAGAAGCTTTACAGAGCCTCAGCAATGAAAAATACAATTTGTCAAATGCTAAAACTGTCAAACAAGCAAATAGATACATAAATAATTCAATAAATCAGTCAATGTGTGAGTATGAAGTTCATATTATTAAACTGAGCCCTTTTACCAAGTGACAAAATACAGTCTAGTTGTTCCAAATAGCCAAAGAAGAGTGTGACTTCATGCACATTTACAGATGTCTACTGTAGAATGAATCCATTACACATGTTACTGCGAGAATATGTAATTTCTGCAGAATAGCAGATCCTGTGGCCACAAGTAACAATCAGCAAAATCTGTCTCTATCCACTGAAAACTATGTTTCTTCAAATTAGATAAAGTGAAAAATCAAGTGTTCCTTCCTCGTTCATTAAAACCTTTAAACCATTAAAACCCCCATTGATTTATCTGATAAATGCATTGTAACAAAGATGAAATAGTGGTTATTTTTCTTAGCTTACTTCTCTTAACATAGTGTAACAGCAGCACAGGTAGAGAAGTGACTCAGTAGTGTGAGTTAAATGTCAGTGATATCTACCTAAAGCTTGCTTAAATAAGCTGAACAAGTAAGAGGCAAAACTTCTGAGAGGAGTGCGTATTATTGCTTATGAATTTAACTTTTTGTTTGTAAAAGAAAGAATGTGTAATTTCATATTTTTTAAATTGCATAGTCTCACTTTAAATCATTAAGAATAATGAAAGGAAATCATGCAAAATATCTCATACAACAGACTTATAACGTTGTACCTAATGAAACATATCTATTCTAATTAATTTAATTTATTGTATTTGATTTATTTCCCTGTTTATTTGTCACTTTTATACGGGTTGTCTTTAGGTGTTACATTGTAGGTCTGCTTTTTGTAGGACCATTACTGTTAGTAATGAAGCTTTTAAAATTAGATTTTGATTGAGTACTGTAATAATACAGGACCTGCCTTAGTTCATTTTATGCTTAAGTGGTGCAAATTCTCATCAAATTACCAAAAGCTAAGTAATACGTTGTGAATCTGAGGTTTTAAGGGGGACGTATGGGTATGGAGTCATGGAGCAGTGTCGCATGTTGCGGGCTCTATGTTAAAATCTATTTACTAAAGTCATCATGACAAAAAAAAGGGAATATTTGGCACCTCCTATCCTGTTCAGGCTTACCTCAGCCAATAATGCCTGTGAGAAATGTCTGCATATCCCTGGCAGCCACTGTGCACAGATTTTCTCCTCCCATAATAACTGAAATACAACACACACCTTTGCAGAGGTCTCAAACCAGCCCTTGAAGCTGTTGTCTTTACAGAAGCTGTCCAGGGAGGACACCAAGTCTCTGTCCCTTCCTGTCATGTCACATTTGTTGGCCAGCAGGACGGCAGGGACCGGACGTCCGCTGTCGAGACAGACTTTGCTGTCCAGGTCCTGCTTCCACTCTGAAGCGGCCTCCAAGGTGGATCTGTTTGTAATGTCAAAGACCACTACTGCTCCCATCGCCTCTTTGTAGAACACCCTGGTCATCTTCTTAAACCTCTCCTGGCCTTGAGGGAAGAGGAAATAAATCAGTGTGATTTATGCACAACAGCTTGTGCTCAGATCTGACTCCAGGAGTGAAGATTAATTCATTTTTCACAGATAGGCTTAGTATTATTTGGCAAAAAGCTTACAGTTTTTTAATTTAAAGTTGGCTCAGACACAGGCCACAGGCAGTAATGCTACTGTTTGTTTATCATGTGTGATTTGAGTTATCAGATTGGACTGTAGCCTAAACGTTATGTAACAAATGAGCGACTAACAATAATAATTTTCTGAAATAAAATGGTATGTTTCCATGGACACTGGTATAGGATTAAAATTAGATCTGACATAGCATTGTGTAAAAAGGCTGCAAGTTTTCAGTCACTGAAAAACGTTTGAAGGTAATTTATAGACTGGCTGGCCGCTATTGTTTATACTGTGCCTAAAAATGCCTTTGTTCTTTCAGATTTATTATCTATTTTGAATAGTTGTTTGAAACTATCATAAAAACTGTGGAAATGTATTTTGTTTTGATTATTTACAGTAGTTTATATGGATTAAATAGTTCTCTGGTCACTCAGCTGTCAGTCTACCACTAATATGTGTATTGACATCAATATTATAGATGTAAATGTGTGTTTTAAAGGTAACATAACACATGAACACATGAATTCCAACAGTGAAAAGCTGTGATTGCAGCTGATGCTACTCCGCTAAGTTAGTTTAACATTAGCTGGGTTTTTATTCTCCATTTTAATTGGGTTTAGCTACTACCTCATTTAATGATGTGGAATAAAAAATGCATTTACCAAGATATCAGTTTATCAAAATGGTTTAAAAAACAGATAACAGATAGTGGGGAAAGTATTTTCTTATTTTCTAATTTTGCTTTTACTTAATACAGCATTCTTCCTTTAGCCTGCCTAGCATGACTAACATGTCTATGGCATCATCATCATTTTTGATGGTAAAACAGATGACAGAAAGTCACATTTCTGTCTATATTATTTGGCTTTTGTAGGGCAAACAAATGCAACAGAGACTTCACAATCTTGACACACTCACCTCCAATATCCCACAGCTGCAGTCTCACCACTGTCTTGGCATCCCATTCAATAGTTTTTAGAGAAAAGTCAACTCCAATAGATGCTTTATATGTTTCATTAAAGCGTTTATTAACATAACGCAAGATAACGCTGCTTTTCCCAACGCCTACATCCCCAATGACTAAAACTTTAAACAGCTTGTCTGTACAAATCGACACTGAACTTCTTCCCATGATGTGGTCGACCTGCATAGATAGAGACAGGTAAAATAATTCCTAAACCATCGCAAAACTAGGTCTACTTCTCCAGTTTTCCAAATATAATCCCATAAATATATTGCAAAGGTTTTCTCAACCCTACTCCTTCCCTTTACGACTACTTCTTAGTGCTCCTGTTTTGACTTTCTTCCTTCCAACCAAAGCCATAAACCTTTGACCTTTGATTTAAAACAGTTATTGGAGTAGGCAAGGCCAAAACCACAGAGCCAGCTAATGTCTCACCATGAAAAACAGGTGACAAAGGCATAAAAAATGTTTAATTGACTCCAATGAAACAAGTGTCGTAGCTCTACAGTATATATATTTGTTTAAAATGGCAGACTTCATTTATACTGTGTATATATCAGGCTGCAGATAGCTTATTCAGAATATTACTAATGGTAACAGTAGCACTTTATCACATTATACGGTTTGGATAGGCTCTTAATATTTAGGAAATTGATTGGTGTACACAACCAATCACACAATAGATGCATACACAGCTAATGACTTCTTTCTAATAGCCTACTGTAATGCATATAGATAGCATCTGAATATCAAAATATGATACACAATTCATACATTCACAAAACATATGTCCTTTATCTTATACATGAATCTATACAGTTATGAAATCAGATGTCTAATTATAAAAAGATACAAATTTGAAACTAATTTACTTGCATTTCAAGACCATAAAAATGAGATAAATATACAAAAGGAAAAAAAAATCTTAATGAAAATGTGGCACTTGAAAGTGTCCTCTGCTACATTCGTGACACAGTCAGTGCACTTTCTTGGCAGTACTGTATCAATGAAAAGATTCACAGATAATTGCTTGTTTTTTTTTTACAATAAGAAATCACGTTGACATGTCGACTTTTAAATTTCCTCAAAGGAGAACATTTTTTATTCTGCTCTCCCAGCTTAAAGCAAAAGTTTGACATTTTGTGAAAATGCGCTTAGTTGCTTTATTGCCGAGAACTCTCACGTCTGTACACTAAATATGAAGCTACCACCAGTAGGGGCCACGTTTGGAGGGGTAAAGGTTAAAGTGCCGTTCCCTGGCTGTTTACTGCAAGTGTCAAAAGAACTGCTGAACTAACACAAAACACTACACAGTGAATCATATTCTAAAGATGAAATGTAGTATATATATAGTCAGACACAAAGGTAGGCTAATGTTATGGGTTTCATTTTGCAAGATACTGGTAGATTAATTATGTAGTATTAGCTGATGTTTTGTTAGCATTCAGTTAGGATAACATTAGCTAACGTTAGCTTTGTCCGGATGATTGTGTAGTTGGCATTTGGCTTGTAGATCTGAAGGTCATATACCCACTCGACATTGGACATCGTCCTCCAAAGATTTACATATTTTGAACTGCTGACAGGTGTTCACTAACGCCAGAACATATCAGTGACTGTGATAGGTAGCAAGCTGTCAAGGTCCTCCTAATTCTTAAGGATCAATATCATTAACTAACTTAAATTCAAGTTCAAGCTTAGTTTATTGATCACATACACATTGACATGGCAGTGAGATTCTTTGTTCCTGTTTTGTTACTCTCTCTCATCCCTGTATAATAGACAATCGATCAATCAATCAATTGAATAACAATAATGAAGTAAAATCATTATAAACATTATAAATATAGCAGCAACAATAGCAAATTGTTTGAGATTTTGTAATATATCGCCCGTTTGCCTCTGTCAGCTTCTCTTTATATGATATTTGTTTTTCACACGTACTTTTATACATTTCTAATGATGAATGATTGACAGATAACAGATGAATAGACCGTTGATAAATATTGACAGCTACTGTAGCTCGGTACACTACCCTCCAAAAATGGCGGCGCCGCCCCAGAATGCTTTGCGAGTGCCATTTCCTGTATGCAATTAGCATAGCTTAGCATAAAGACTGGAAACAGGGGGAAACAGCTAGTCTCGTTCTGTCTAAAGATCTGCCTACCTCTAAAACTCACTAATTAACACCTTAGATCTTGTTTGTTTAATCCGTACAAAAAGTGTCAAAATTATTATGAACTGTCATGTTTGCACAGAGCCCGGCTGGCTGTTTCCCCTCTTCCAGTCTTTATTCTAAACTAAGCTAATGGCTGCTGGCTGTGGCTTTAGTGGACAGATGTTAGAGTGGAATTGAATCGTCTCACCGAATTCTCTTCAAGAAAGCAATTAAGTGTAATTTCCAAAATGTCGAACTATTCCTTTGAACCTCTCCATTTCTTCCATTCCTGATAAAGCACAAAACACACAATGTGTAACACAAAACACATTCTCTAAAAATATTGTTGACAAATCAGATTGTTTTGCATTACATAGAAACTATATTCACCAATTAATCGCCCTGTTTAAAAACAGCAAATTCATCCGCTTGTTATGTCGCCTATATTTTTCAAATAAATCTATTTATATTATGTGCATTCATACAGTAATCTTAGTTGTTTGTCTCATAAGCACAAAATCTATTTTGTCCTACAAGCTTATGTTAGCATATAAATATGTTTGTTATAGGGAAATTCTTTCACTATTGTAGACAACATCTAAAAGAATTTTAAAATGTGGCGTCTTGTTATTCACCTTTATCATGTAACAGCTATCAATTATAGTGAAAAATGACTTGTCAGACCACTGAATGAGTTTTCCCTTATATCTCATCATCACAAGTCATTATAAACTTTAAATATAGTACAACTGGTAATATTTAGTGTGCACCCTCACAGAGTGGAGGAGCTTTGCTTGAAGTCTCTGAGGATGACGGAGGCATATGTCACATTTGTAGGACTACACAAAATCGACTCGGACACCGGCGAATTGGGAAAGGGGCTCACTGGAGGAGGGGCGCAATCTCGGAAAGGGGACGGAGGCATCAGAGCCAGAGAGTCCTCCATGGCTAATTTGGCCTCAACCAAGTCCTCCTCGTCGTGAATCTGGGCGTTATTGTACATGTAGCCGTGGAGAAGGCCAAACTGCTCACTCTCCATCTCCTCCTCTAAAGGGGACGTGTGCTCCTCATAGAACGGGTCCAGGTGCAGAGGCAGGACCGGGTCCTGCTGGATGAGGTGGGCCTGGTGGTATACGGGCATGCCGCCGCTCACGGCCTCAGGCATGCTGATCATATCATTGAGCTCAGGGATGTCAGTATTGAATGTACGGACCACCACCTTCTCCTGCAGGTGGTCCATGATGACGTGTTGGGGGATAACACAATTTGGCTGCAGATGATGAGGTGGATAGAGCTCCACCTCCTCCACGACTTTTATCAGCCCACAGGCAGGAATCTGCCCGTGGGGCATCATGGGGGGAGTGATGGGGGGATTGTATCTGATAGGGTCACCCTCGTCCTCCTCGGCCACATTGTACAAGGTCTTAGTGCTGAGGTCTGAGAAGTCCAGGCCTCTGCTTTGGTAGGTATTAGTTAAGGGTTTGATGACAGCCATCTGATTGGAACCTGCTTCCTGTCTCTTCACATGCACTGACAGTCTGTGCCACGTGTGATCCCCTTTTGGAGGATGTCTTGCACCTGGTTCAGACCATGACACAGACTTTCCATTAGAACTATGAACAAAATAAAGATGGCTGTTACTTCACAGGAACCCACAAAAGTGGAGACAAAACAAGCATTTTTTGGTTCATGTAAGAAAGAATTATCTACATGTCCAAAAAATATTTATCTAAAAAATATATCATGTTGTATGTAATATTTTAGGGTATCTGCAGGTTTTGAAAAATCTTAAAAAGCTAAGCTCATCGGCCCATAATGGGAAAGTGTTGATTTTAGCAACGACTTAAATGAACTGTTTAATAAAGAGGACCTTTTATGCTTATTTTCAGGGGCATACCGGCTGTACTGCAGCGCCTCTTTTCACCCTCAGTCTGAAACGCTTTGTTTGAGTTCTTGCCCCCCCTCCCCCCGAAAAGTCCAGTCTGCTCTGATTGGTCAGCTGGCCCATTCTGTTGTGATTGGTCAACCGAACCAAACACTTCAGACTCCGCTCCAGCTCCACTCTAACTAGCTTCTTTGTTTGAGGATGTGCCAAACTAGCTGCTAGATAGGTATTATGCAAATGTGTTACTTGGTGACATCACTACGTTAGGGAAGAAAAGGCAGGACTTCAATCAAAACGTTTCAGGCAGTTCAGGAGCAGTGTCTCTGTGGGGGAGAGTAACGCCCTTTGGCGTGGATTTGGGTTTTGTAACTTTGCAGAACTTTTACATGCACAAAAAAACTATGTAACAAACTAAAGGAAAGTTACAAAAGCATAATAGGTCTCCTTTAATCATATTTGATCTAATTAACCTCTTCTATCCCGCTTATCTGGGACCAGGTTGAATTATTTAATTAATTATATCATTAGGGATTATTGTTATATATTGCTGTAAAGTACTAAAAAAGGAGGATATCAAAATTATTTTTGTTCGTTCCTACTTTCAAGCTTCGGCTGGTATGACTGTAAAAACAGGCATTACATTGAATTCTACGTGATAAGTCCTACATTTAATTTGGTGAACCCTGCAGAAACCCTGTAATCTGTATTTGTGGTCCCACTTGTCATCCCTTAGCACACAGAGATGCTTGTTTTAATTTTACCATCAGTTCAAAGGTTAAAATGGCTGTGTGAATTGAGCACTGACCTATATCCGTCACACTTTACAACAGGTGTCCCTATGAAAGTAAATACAGTAAGACATCAGGTTCCCTTTGAGAGGGAATTACAGTAAAACCAGCATCCCTGAGGTGCCTCAGGAGCAGGACTCTCAGACGCAATAACTGAACCTACCTGCCATTTCCAGTGTTCTTCTTCCTCTTGAACATGTTGAGCAGGCTGTTGCTTCGGCAGGCAATTTTGCCGTCGCCGACGTGCATGCGCACGGCATCAGAGGTGGTGAACGCGCTGCGCACGTTTCGCTCAGGTTTGGCAATGATGATGTACATCTTTGGGGTGAACATACAGCCCAACGCTACAGTCACACTGAGGCTCACAGAGAAAGACGTGGTGATGATCTTGTAGTTGCTGCCAAAGTAGATCGGCACGAACGCCAGCCATATTATACACGTGGTGTACATGGTGAAGGCAATGTATTTGGCTTCGTTGAAATTTGCCGGGACGTTGCGGGTCTTGAAGGCGTAATAAGTGCAGCTCATGATGAGCAACCCGTTGTAGCCCAGAGGGGCCACGACACCCACGTTGCTGGTGTTGCAGATGAGGAAGACTTCTTTGATGCTGGGGTAGGATTTGATGGGTTCAGGAGGCTCCATGACGATGAGGGTAACCTCCAAGGTGAGCTGGGCACCGATCAGGATGGAGGCAATGACCAGTTGAGCCCAAGCGCTCATGAACTTCGGTTTCCTGGTGCAAATCTTCTTCTTGCTGCCCGCCAGAATACGGGCGATGCGGTTGGTTTTGGTCACCAGGGCGGAATAGCACATGGCGGCTGAGAGTCCGACAAGCAGCCTCTGGAGGTAGCAGGAGGCCACAGTGGGACGGGCGATGAGGGTGAAAGGACACAGATAGCCTAGGAAGATCCCCGCGAGGATGATGTAGCAGAGCTCCCGGCTTGAGGACTTGACCACAGGCGTGTCCCGATACAAGACAAAGATGAAGGCAACAAAAGATGTGACCAGGATGCCCAGGCAGGAGAAAACCACCTGGATAATGGACTCTGGATTGCTCCACTCCAGGTAGCGTAGGGGAATCGGCTCACAGCCTGAAAAGGATAAAAACATGACAATATAAACACAGCTAAAATACACTAAAAGCACCTCATAAAACTTTAATCATTTCAGCATCAGCTCGGTGGTTTCAATTCTGATCATCTAGAGAAAGAATCATCTAAATAAAAGGTCATTTTGAGAAGAATTAAATGAAAAGTTTAAGGCTTTATTGTAGGGACACATTCAAAATTAATCAAATACATTTTAGCCTGAGAAAATACAGTAAGTCTCAAAGTAGGTTTTTAGCTCAACTATAAATAAACCCCTTTCTACTCAGCCATGGCCGGGCTGGGCTGCAGCCAGCAGAGGAGGGGGCCAATGCAGCAGGACAAAGTAAATCACTGCGTTTTTCATGGGTCCAAATAAGACCTCCTTTCTGCTTCATGTTGAGAGCACACTTTCAATATCTAATTTATGTTGTTTTATTAATTTATTTTCTAACGGCAGGAGGGTTAGGGTTAGAAAACGGCACAAGAATCATTTTTTATGTCGCCCCTGTGCTCCACATTTTTTCGTTTATGTGTATACCCTAAAGGTCTTGGTGGTAAAAAATAAAAAAAGAAACAGCATGGAGGCAGGATGATCCTATTAAGAAAGTGTCTTGTCTTTGAACAGCACAGAAGGCCTTTGAAAGTGGGCCAGAAGAGTGGCAAGTGAAGTAGGGCTGCTGTCGGATGAAATGGTGAAGATGATGAATGGCTCTCAGGTGTCATGGGAAAGCAATGAAAATAGGACAGGTTTGTGAAATAGTGCTGCAAAATTTTTTAGCAGGACAAACTGTACAGAGTACAGGTGAGGGGGGGAGGAGGGGAGTAAAAGCTCGGAGGAACTTAACTTTCTACAGAGCCTCTAATAAGAATCTCCTCTTGTCTCTGAAAGCATCAATCATGCAACAGGAACTCAGCCTGTGGCCACTGAAGTAACCTAAATTCATCTAAATTTAAACGTAAAAATTGCAGAACAGCAAACGCTTCTGTTCTAATCAGATGAGGCGTACTGTTACATTTTGGTTATTTAAAGCAACAGTTCGACGTTTTTGGAAAATGCGTTTATTCACTTGAGAGAAGCTTGAAACCACTCTCGTATCTGTACGGTAAATATGAAGCTACAGCCCGTTAGCTTAGCTTAGCATAAAGACAGGAAACAGCTAGCCTGGCTCTGTCCAACACCTCTAAAGTTCACCAATTAACATGTTAGATCTCATCTTGTTTAATTTGTACAAAAACTAAACCAAAAAAATTTGATTTTGCGGGGGGTTATGTGCCGAACTATTTCTTGGCTGGTGACCAGACTTCTCGAAGTCTTGTCGTCATTGTGCAGTTGCCTGGCAACCAGTGGAGACTCCAGGAAGTTGCACATAACTCCCTATAAAACGTCACATTCTCACTCCCAACTCGTCAAATACTGCCGCTTGGTCAGTGCCCCTCGCCATCGGAGGCCGACGCACGTGGTACCCCTCTTGCATTACTTTTGGACATATCAGGGACGGTGTGTCAATATACGCTCGTTACATGCACAGTGTCTTTTCAAAATAAACTTCCGTGTTCACAGGAAGTTAGGTTTAGGCAACACAACCACTTAGTTAGGGTTAGGAAACGGTCGTGATTGACATTAACTTCACTGAATAACGACTCATGTGACTAACGACTCGTGACAAAATAAGTCAACGTTACTTCTAGTTTCACACGGGCTACAGCGGGCTCCTGTCCTGTATTTGTTTGACCCATCCAGCACCCCTATTACCCGCCCTAAGTGGACTGTCAGGCTCTTAATAGTACATCACTTGCTTTGACTGTTGAATAACGCCGCAGGTGGGTTTACATTGGAGTTAGATGAAAGCCCGGTGCGTTGCATACAATCGCTAAAAGGCGCCACCGTGTGTTAGTCTCCGATGCCGAGAGGCACTGACCAAGCGACGGTATTTGACGAGTTGGGAGTGAGACCAGGTTATATAAAACCACAAATTGTTGTTTTTACAGTGTGTTGTTTACAGTCTTTGTGCTAAGCTAACTGGCTGCTGGCTGTAGCCTTATATTTAACAAACATGTTAAATGTCTTATCAATCTTATCTAACTCTCTGGGAAAAAAAGGCACATAAGCATATTTTCCAAAATCAATTAAACTACTCCTCTAAAAGCAAACCAGTTAAGTCCTCTACCAGCCCTTGTACAGTACAGTGTTCCAAGCAGGTGAGAGTTTAAAGCAGAAGGTAAATGGAGAGTAATGAATACAAGCCTACCTTCGAGTTCTTCGTCTGGCCACCAGCCCAGCTCACAGGCCTTACATGTGAACTCGTCCTGGACGAACTCGTTGTCCTTACAGTCGGTACAGATCCAGCAGCAGCTCACTTCTCCCTTCCTGATCACCTGGTCGACAAAAAACATGTGGAGAAATGTAAGTGTAAGGGAAATGTAATACTTTCCCACAAGTACCTATCTTTACCCTGAATTTGTTTCAGTGTAGACGGTCTCACTGTCTGTAAATATTTGTTTTTAACACAGTAAAACTAAAGATAGATCAGTTTTAAACCATTCATAATAACTTCCTTTGACTAGTTAGATCATTTGACCATTTCTATTTCTAGAAAAGGGCTGCAGATGAACCAAAATCCATTAATGAACATCTCATTAATACTTACAGCTGCAGACTTGATGATTAAAACCCTTTATTAATGACAACATGTATAATGTATTATCAGTTATTAATGGATTTCCAACATTTATAATTTCATTATTACCAAACATAGACTGTATAAGAAGTGGATGTAGTCACGTGACATCACCCATTGGTTTGTGGACTGCTGTTTTGAAGCCTTGAGTAGAGCATTTTGGCCGTCGCCATCTTGGTTATTTGCAACCAGAAGTGACACGAGAGGGAGGAGCTAAATATAACCGACATTTTTAGACAACCAAAAAGGTTATAATTAACTTTGATGAACTGAAAACACACTGTGAAAGGGTTAAAGTTCTAACACGAAAACACGGACAACTCCCAGCGACCTGACAATCACAAGGTAGCCACGCCCTAAAGCATCCCCTGCTTTATGGTCTATTTGACTCTAAATGGGACCATAATTTATTAAATGAACATCATGCTGTATTGAAGAAGACTTGAAACTAGTGATTGAGACCATAAAATCATGTTTACAATGTTTACTGAGGTAATAAATCAAGTGAGAAGTAGGGTCATTTTCTCATAGACTTCTATACAATCTGACTTCTTTTTGCAACCAGAGGAATCGCCCCCTGCTGGCTATTAGAAATAATACAAGTTTAAGGCACTTCAGCATTGGCTTCACATCTCAGACCGCAGAGGTAGCCCACTGTTACTAAATAGAAAAAAATGTGTTTGTTCATAGCCTGGCAACCCCAAATTTGTTCTTATTAATGGCTTAATACTGATCTATAAAGCATTAAATGATGTATTACCCATTAATAAAGCCATTTGTTAAAACAAGAGAATTGTAGTCCTCACGTTTAAGGCGCAGTGACTTCAATGCAAAGACAGAACTACAAAGAGGTTCAGAGGTAACATGTGTGTAGTGACAATATGTCCAAAAGCATAAAGGATTTGTCCCTCACCTTGATCTCTCCTTTGGAGCACGGCTCGCTGCAGACGGAGCGCACCATGTCACTGCGGTTCATCTGCATCATTTCATCATCCAGACTGAGTAAGCCCTCGTGCCAGGAGCCAATGTTGATGTAGTCATAAACACCCGGTTCCACATGCTGGAAGTTCATAATCTCGTACCTGATAGCGGATATAAAGCCATGAGTTAGAGGAGGACACAACTTAAGAAGGTTTAACTGATGCTGAATCAATTCTTAAAGGGGAAATAATAAGAGCTTTACTGCCACTTATCACAAAAACAGCATATTGTATCAGCAGGGGGCCTGTCAGCTTCTTGATCGATACTAGTGACTCAGGGATTATTTCGCCAGGTGCTGATATGTCTTTCATCTCGTACTCTCTGGTTTGCAATAAAAACCCCCACTGGAATTTCAAAACACTCTCAACCTCACCTGACGATGCAATTTCAGTAGCTCACTGATGAAAGGAACTGGAAACAAGCGACTGAAACTATTTGCTATGTATGTTCCAAACAGATTCTGTCATTTCAGCAGGATTATTAATGGGAGTTTTTAGTGCAGGTGTCATTGAAGTGGCCAGACAATTGCTTTTCTCATTACAGCAGGGACATTACTCTGCATATGTAAATGCTCCCTGATATGACTAACTGAGAGCAACCTTCAAAATGACATAATAAAAGAAATATATAGTCAGCAGACATTAATAACGTGAACACGTAGCGCTAATTGTTCTTTATAATAACTTTGTGCACATCATATACACACTGATAGGAGTAAATTCAACATCATCTGCCCTTGAAAGGTTATTTGGGATGCTGTATAATAAATGTGGGGTGCTGACTGTGTATTCATATTTGGCTTATTTATTGTAAATCATTTTGGAAAAGCAAATATCAGTTTTAGTGTTCCAATTCACCGACAAATTAATCTGTTTCCTGTAGCATGAAAACACTGGTAATTAAATTTACATTCACGACATAATAAACAAAATGTGTTAAAGCACACAATATGATGTTTATTATTAAATTTTTTTATTATTGATTTTTCATCGAAGTCTGAGTGGTTCTTGAATATTCAAATGAAAATACAGGCAATTTTCATATCTCATACATTATTCTGAAATGGGCTATTCTGCAAAGTGAGCACTTTTACTTTTGGAACATGAAGTATATTTTGATGCTAATAATTTTGTGCTTTTACTTAAAGGTTCAGTGTGTAGGATTTGGCGGCATCTAGTGGTTTGGTTGCAGATTGCAACCAACTGAGTACCCCTTCGCTTGCTCCTCCCTTTCCAAGACTGTAACGTGAGCCGCTGAGTGCAAAACCGTGGTAACGCCGTTCGCCTCGCTCAGAGGTCATCGTTACAATGATAACACCACTTTTGGAGCAACGGAAGTCAGACGGCGGCTGGCGGTACCACAGTTTTGCACTCTGCGACTCACGTTACCGCAGATTCACAAGTGTGTCGGAGATCTACGGTGGTCTTTAGGTAAGGTAAAAACTTGAAAGGCTCTCTCTAGAGCCAGTGTTTGGTTTGTTCATTCTGGGCTACTGTAGAAACATGGCGGAGCAACATGGCGGACTCCGTGAAGAGGACCCGCTCCCTATGTAGATATGAAGGACTCATTCTAAGCTAACGAAAACACAACGATTCTTAGTTTCAGGTGAGTATACACTAATGAAAACATAGTTATAATTATATTACATTTCTGCAAATAGATCCCCTGAAATGTTACACACGGTTCCTTTAAGTAAAAGTTTAACAGAGTATTTCTACAGTGTGGTATTGCTACTTTTACTGAAGTAAACAATCTGAGTACGTCTTTTACTACGGAGTATTTCTAGATGAATGTAAGGGAAGTCTGTTTTACCTCCCGGGTGAGTCGCCATTCTCGTCAAAATATATGTCCTTTCCAGAAACACCAGTGAAGGACGCCTTGAGAAGAAAGTCCAGTAAGTGGCTGCCATCAATGGGCTTCATGTTGTCACAGAGCCCCACGTGACCGGGGCAGAGGACAGTGTGCATGTCGTGCAGCCCGTGGGCCATGGCGTAGATGGCATTGATGACGAAGCCCATCTTGCTGTCTTGAACGTAGTTGTCCTCCAGACTTTCATAACCTGTCCACACATGAGAGAACGGTGAGGACTCATCTTTAAAGGGAAAACCTTAACAGAGGTGCTTCATTGCTGCAAGCGGTAGCATGTTATGATGTCAGAATAATTTCTACATTTCAAGTGTTCTGTACAGGTGTGTCTAGCGTGATGTAACATATTACAAAGGAGTGATAGGGTGCTC
Source organism: Hozukius guyotensis (assembly GCA_916700995.1). Classification (NCBI taxonomy): domain Eukaryota; kingdom Metazoa; phylum Chordata; class Actinopteri; order Perciformes; family Sebastidae; genus Hozukius; species Hozukius guyotensis. The sequence goes on along the minus strand of CAKALU010062425.1, from coordinate 9,610 downwards.
ACAGATGCATTCTTGTAATTATTTCTCTGAATACAGGCAGCATAGCTACACGTCTCTTTGCCTCAGTGGGAGACTGCTTTAAAAGGACTGGAAGCCTCAGAAAATGGCTTCAAAGAAACCTTGTTACCATGGCAAGACTACTCATTTCTGCATTCATGAGTCAGGATTCAATTAGAGTTAGTCTAAAATACTGTGCCACTGAGATCGTGTCTCCTCAAGCAGAGAAAATAAACCAACTATTCTCAAGTGTTTATGTCTTCTGTTCGTATTGTTTTTTCCTCAGACAAACACGATGAGTGAACGAGACAAACTGTGTGTGATGTTCAAACACACCCTATCAGTTCAGTGTAATGCAAAGCTAGAAGCAGAGTAAGCAGATCTTTTAAGTTGCTTTGTGTTAAAGTAAGATGTCAACTTAGTGTTATTACAAAGAGCTGCACCATGCATTTGATATATTTTGGTAAAACAGAACAGGTACGTTTGTTTGACAGCTCCTGGAGTTGAGGATGATCATTTTTTACACCTTCCTTTGGCACCTGGTCGGACGGGAACATCTATCTAAATCTTTCTACTAAATAATTGGTCCCGAACCCTCGTACAATCATCAATTTAGTATAATTCACACATGCACATTTAGAGCATTGTTAACAAAAGGATCACGCTGGTAAAGCATATTTTCACATCAGCACTCTATGCTAGTAAATTACCACAGTCTATGAATTTTAATCTAACAAAGTGAAACGTGGTCTGGACTGAAAACGATGATGCTCTGGTTCACTTCACCCGGTCTGTCACCTGAATCTGCTCCAAAAATCCCTGTTTCATATTTTATGCAAAGAAAGTAGAGAGTGATGTCGCAACTGATAATGTAATATCTGACAGAAAATGATGCAGCTTGTAACTGAATGTTCCCCTAGAAGGGAGTATGTAACATTAGGTGGCCATTATGACTATGGTTTAATACATTTTATTGATAATGCAATAATACTTTAATATTAGGGCCATATATTGGCAATAATCGTACAATACGTATCATGATACAGGGGTTACAATTCAATATACTGCAATACTGTGAGCAAGGCAATATTGCGATTTTTTTAAATCAAATTTTAGGAAAACTGTCTAAAATTAAAAACTAAAATTTGATTAAAATAAGTTTACATTTTTACGCAATCAGAACAGTTTGATCTGCATTTGCATTTATCACAGTTCCTGTAACATTAAACATCATAGCACTACTTGGAGAAGGCACATCTCATAGCAAATTAAATAAAATATTGACTGAGTTGCATATAAACTTTTAATTCAATACTTTATAGTTTTTGAGAATCGATAAAGTATCACAAAACATAATATCGTGATACTTGATATTTTCTTACACCCCTATTTAATATGAAACCAAAATTTGTAATGGTAATTAATTTCACAGCTCTTTATGTTATCCAGCAACCTATCGGGTTGAATTACCTTTTGTTAGCACTGCTAGAAGTTATTAGGGGATAATAATTGGAAATGATAAGAGATGATAATATTGTCAGGTTTCTTTGTTTGCAGAACATCTAAAAATAAAATATTTTGTCTCTTTGTTCTTGTGTTTTTCTTAAATTTTGTATATTGTATTTTATTTTCAAGTAATAAATACAATGCATTCGGTCAGTGTTGTTGTCATGTGGTGTGTGTTTTAATGTTTTAACGAACTGGAGCAAAGACAATTTTCCACCTGTGTGGACAATGAAGTTGTATTATGCTATTGTAGTGTTTGTCTATCACAATGTTTTAGTTGCTGCAGATCCAGGTGCAGATTTAAAAATCAAAGGACTGTGAGGCTTGGCAGAGATATTCACTGTCTTTCCTAGTTACGTAATTTGTCATTTACATTGTCAGTTGCTACATTTGTCCTTTTTCTCTAAACTCTCCGTGCAACGACAGGATTCACTGCACAAATCAACATTTAGCCGTGTGATACACGAGGCTGACGGGCTTTATGAGCATCATCCATTGTGTTAAATCAAGTAAAGATCGTTAAAAAAAAAAGGACTGCTGGGAAACCGACTGCCTGCGCAAACAAACACATAAACAGTAAATTCAGTTGGGTAGCAGCTGGGTGAGCGTCCGATGGGAACTGCTGGTGATGACCTAGTTTAACAGCTCCTTGGCTTTGACGCTCGCCTCACTCACTGAGCTGTGTGAGCTTCAGTCATGATGCAATGATGTCACGATGTCAGCATGCAAGCAGAGGGCCTACTGCTGCACGTCGGGATTAGTCAACTGCAAGACAACTGAACCTTCACTGTCCAAATAGGAATACAAATGACTCTGAAACAAAGAGTTATCTAATGCGATGTGGCTTCAATAGTTCTGTGGCTACATGCAACTCAAGCCGTATCAGCCAGTTACCATCTCACTCAAATGTTATTGGGCTGTTTTGTACAACTTAAGGCCACAAAGGGTGAGAGAGCAGATCAATTGTTGGGCTCTCACTGCAGTGTAAGGAAAAACATCCCAATAGCTTCATATATTAGAGGTTAACTGAGATTAATTGTACATTTAGAGAGAAATAAGACTACTTAAACGATCACTAATGTGATTAAACCTTAATATCAGTCAACCTCTATGTATATTGCCTAAGTGAGGAGCTTTATGGTTCCATTCAGAGGGATTCACTCACCGTCTTGAAGTTCTACACCAAAAAAATAAATAAAAATATCAATAATAAAATGAAAACAATAGAAGTGACAGGACAGCAAACAATAACTCTATCTCCACTTAAATAAATGCTCTAATAACTGCTATTAAAATGTGATGCTTTGTAGGAATGAATAAAAGCTTGAGGTATGTGCATAATAAAGAAGAAAGGCTCTATTCTCGTAAATAATGTGCAAACGCTGCAAAAGGAATGAAAGATTAAAACAACTGCAGGAAGTGAGGTGCAATGGCAAAATTAAATTTGCTTGAAGAACCTTGAGAGCTGTATAAAAGTATAAAGTGGTTTTTTCTGCATGCATCATTTTATATTTACGTTTATCAATATGATGAATTTGAAAGAATTGTAATGGAGCTGCAACGATTAATCAATTAGTTGTCAACTATTAAATCAATCTCCAACTATTTTAATAATTGATTAATCAGTTTGAGTAATTTTTTAAGACAAAAAAAAAGTAAAAATTCTCTGATTTCAGCTTCTTAAAAGTGAACAGTGGACAAAACAAGACATTTGAGGACATCATCTTGGTCTTTGGGAAACACTGATCGACATTTCTTTTCCATTTTCTGACATTTTATAGACCAAACAACTAATCGATTAATCGAGAAAATAATCATCAGATTAATCGACAATGAAAATAATTGTTAGTTGCAGCCCTAAATTAAAAAAAAAAAAAGATTTTAGAAATACTGGATTAAACAGCAATAATCTTATCAGCCCGGTAAATTAAGATTGAAAACGTAAATATATATTCAGTAGATATATTTGTAAAAGGAATATGTGAGAGCAAAATGTGTTTTGGAAACATGCTTGTTGAGCATTGTTTCAAGAAACTTAAGCTAATGCATTTATTTTGTTCCTTTGTAAAAGAAAAGGATTTAATTTACCTAGATCATCATCCTCTGTAAAGCCACGTGTCACAGAAATGAACAATATGAAAGAAATATGTGTTATTGGATTCAGAGAGAATTCAACCCTCTGGCAGTCTAATTCATAATTAAAGAAAGTGTTCCAGTTTACGGAGGCCTTTTGGCGTCGTCCTCCGGGCATTGCACACATCAGAACAGTTCAAAAAGACAAGCTGATGTGCACGCTGGCGTATAAATGTAAACCAGAAAAAACTGCAGGAAACATCATAATTGCCTGACGAAGTGTTTAGCTACCTGAGCAGTTTCGTGCATAATTCAGGTTCTCCAGCGGGTGTCCGGGAAGGCGGCACTGGAAGCGGTACTGCCAGAACTCGGGGAACCACGGGTTGCGGGTGTTGGTGCTGAGCTTCAGCTTCAGGAAGTAGTCGTCGAAGGAGGAGACCTCGTCAGACTTCAGCTTCACAGTGAGGCCGCCCACAGCCTCCTGTTCGTATCCTTCCACCACCTCGACCCGGTCGGCCCAGCCGTCACTGCAGAGAGGAACACACTGCTAATAGTGCTGCTGGAAATACATTAATATTACATTTGAGGCACAGAGCTAAACATCTGTATTTCTGGGGAAATATAGCTGATGACCTTTAAAAAACCCAGAAGGTCATTCATAACACTTTCCTATTTTATGAAGGAATTTCCAGAACCCTCAAAGACTTTTCTAACCATCGTAGTTGGAAATGATACACTATGGTTGTGTCCGAAATTCCACACTAACATGCTGTTTAGTACGCTATAAAACAGTATGTGAGATCTTGTAATATGGCTGAAACCTTAATATGTACGCAAATTGTATGCTATTTCCTGTGAAATATTACAGTATGCAACGCTGGACACTATAGTGACATAAATATCTCACAATGCAATGCACAAGTGATGACAACATTCATAACAGACGTTGACGAACAGCTCTGTAACGTCAGTAAAGCTTCAGTTTAAGTGTAAGTATAAGATTTCACTTTGCTAGGTGTAATATATTTTTAGACTTTGATTCTCACAAATCGTCGTTTTGGTGACATGAGGTTGGTATGGGTTACCATGGTTACACGTCTCCATCCAGCAAGGAGGCTCTTAGGAAGTGAAGACGTAAATTACTGCTCAGTGCATCCAAAAAAATACATACTACTGTTTATTCACACTTAATTATGTTGAACAATAGTACACATATTGGGTATGTAGTGCATGGAAATACCTTCAGAATATAGGTAAGTGTTGTGCAACACAATCTCATCCCAACTCGTCATAGACTGGCGCTTTGTCAGACCCCTATGCATCACTTTTTGGTCGCAGGAAACACATTCTTAATGTTGTGAATTAAACAAAAACACTTGCTTAGGTATAGGCAAGAAAACTACTTAGTTAGGTTTAGGAAAAAAAAAAAAATGGTTGGGCTTAGAGTAACTATGTTTTTACAGTGAAAATGTGACTAAACGTTGTGAACACGGGACATGAACGAACAGTTAATTGTAAAGTGAAAGTGAAAAGTAACGCACAGGACGCGAGCAGCGGTCTCCTGGATGAAAGCCTTGTGTTTGTTGGACCCATCCACCTCCCTTCTCGTCCGCCCTGTGTCTCTTTCGCTCTTTACCGTTGTCACCATTGCCACAGTGGGTTTACATTGTAGTTAATAGAAAGCCCGGTGCATCTCATACCGGTGCTCAAGGGTGCCTTATGCAGCGGTATCAAACGCCAACAACCGTGACAAAGCCTCGGTATTTGACGCCCTGGGAATGAGAGCGGGCTGTGTTGTGAATGACCTTCTGTGGTTTTCAGAGGTCACTGGGTATTTATTTTTCTGTAAAATAGATGTTTAGCTCCATGACACGAATATAATGTTAATACATGAGAGGCACAAACTGGGGTCTTGCCACTGAAGGATTACATGCTGCAAGATTTTGGTTTAACAAGAATTTTCAAAACCAGTTAAAAAGACAGAAAAAATAGCACAGAACTGCATAGTTGTTAAGATTTTAACAGTTCCTGAAAAGTGAAGTTTTGAGAAACAAGAAACCAAACCCCAGCTCTAACAGCTATTAGCAACTTGAGATATGAGCAACTTGTGATCCTTACCGTTAACCTTGTTTATATTTTTGGTATTGTGTATATTTTTTTATTCTTTTTATTGATGTTTTTATTTGCACTCTTTCCTACTTTGTACTGCAACTGCTGCAAAACAATTCCCCTCTGGATAAATAAAGGTCTATCTTGTGTTCTTTGAAGTCAAATAATATGAGATCCTTTTGCTGCAAAAATATTCTAAAAAACGAGTAACAAACAGTAGTCTCCATCTGGTAGAAGGGTAAACTGTTGTTTTACGATGCTGTTGAAGCTCCAGAAGTCTGTGACGGTGTCGTTCGTGTTTGAAGCTACATGCAGCCTCACTAACAAGCCTCACACTGAATCCTGCAGAAACCTCCTCCCTTTTGTTGCTCTGACTCTGTTTCCCTTTCAGCCCTTCAGCCTTTCAGCCTTCCCGCTGAGGGGCGTGGAGTGCTCACTGTACTTGCCGAAAGAAGAAAAAAAAAAAAGTCTCCAAGTCCACAGACACAATCACAAGTCCGGTGAGAATTCACAGATTAGTACTGTAGCAGCACAATCTGCCCTAGAGAGAAACGAGCTCCCCCAGACTCTCTCTCTGCGATGGTCATAGTTATGTATTTATAGTTTAAATGCTCGCCTATTTGAAAATCAATCCTGCATTGAATCCTCTCACAAAAGAACCTGCTGATGAGACAAATGCTTTTGTTTGACATCAATAAAAAAAAACTCCATTAATTTGAGTTGCAAATGCAGCTTGAGTATTTCTCAGCAGTGTGGGGTGAAATCTGTGATGCATATATTTGATACTGTACTAGCATGAGTGAGAAATGAAGGAGCAGAACAGGCGATATGAAGGGATTTTAAATAGCATTGTTCCAAAGATGATTTGGCAACAAAACGACCCCCTAGAATGCAGCAACACACTGAATATAATAAAATAATACAAATCATTTTTCTGGCCACAAAACGCAAATCCTCGTGCAGACTCACAATATTATTATAAGCTATGACAACTGAAACATATGAACACAAACATTACAATGACTTCAAAGCAAACGCCAGTCCAGTTATACCAATAAAAGCCTGACAACATAAATAAATTAATAACATGTAAAAAGCTGTCAAACCTGCAATGAGATCTTATTTACTTTGCAAATGAATGAATCATTTGCAGCTAGTTTCAAGATAGTAGCAAAACTCTATGAAACATTGTGGTTTAGACTTAATATCTCAACAACTATTGGTTGAATTTCCATTAGATTTTGCACAGACATAAACGGTCCCCAGTCGATAATGATGATGTCTTTGGTGATCCCTTGACTTTTCATGTAACATCTAACAGATTCATTCATGAACAACAAGAGTCCCGAATAAAAAAAACGGAAATCTCAAAATCTCTCGCAATCAAACGTGACTTTGGTGTACACAAACATGGCGGACGACGGGCAGGAAGAATTAGCAATGTTAGTATTTGCACTACTTTATACTGAAAATTCACAAAGGATGTATGGATGAAGTCATGGAGACATGTTAAATAAACACTCATGTTGTTGCCACCAATCAACAAGTTGGTCCTCCATTTCTGAGGTCCATCTTACTACTTTATGCTTCGCATGTTGCTTTAGCTCATGCATTAGCCGCAGCCACCATGACGGCGGCGGTTGTCCTTCTGTCTTCATTCAGCTTGGTTCTCAATTGGCTATCGTTCTTTCCCACATGACTGCGTCATCGGCTGTCCTCGGGGTTCTCCAAACACAACAGGATATCCGATCGTAAATGTTGAACATGTTTAATATTTACGATTTGAAATTGGTGCGGCCAGGATGGACTTGCAAGCCGATCGGGGAATGTAAAAACACGCTTAACATACCTCACACCACAAGAATATCTGGAAGGATAATCTCTAGAACCATCAAAAAATTGGGGCTTTGCTGACGATTGTTGGGACGGGGGTATCGGGCCTGGCATTGCATTGTCACAGTGAGTAGGTTAGCATACTGACAATGTTAGCATTTAGCTTAAAGCACCACTGTGAATAAGTACAGCCTCACAGAGCTGCTAGCAGACTCTTTGTGTTGTTTCTAAATAATTTTGTGATTTTAAATTCAAAATTCAGAGCATATCTATTGCCTCTACATGGCTCTCAACATGGTGACGGCTGAGCTGGCGGCTCGCAGCTAATTGTGCTAACAGTGTAAACAATGGCGAAAGTGCGGACAGGGATAACAGTGTTAACCTGGGGGTAAACCGGAGGGTGGGCACTACACTTCCGCGTATGAGAGCAGTGCAGAGTGGGCCATGAGCTAGCCAGTGGGTCACGCTCACATGCACTAACATGCACTAAAAGGCTCGCTCAGGCGCCTGGCAATATCAAGAAAGCACAGAGAAACTCGGATTACAACACACACACACACAAGGAGAGCGACTTCATTCTCTGCTCAGGTAGACATTACTATCTTTACATAGCAAATAGTTGTTTGATGCTATATTTATGCTGTGAATATCAAAGGCAAAGTTATCTCAAATGCTTGACAGGCTTTTCCACCCTGCAAAGACATAAATAAATCCGAGGCAAAATAATGAATATTTGTATTCAAGACAGAATCATACTAAGATGTTGAATATTGCACAAAATGCACTCCATCCACATTACAAATATATCTACTACAAGCCTTCAAAAACCCACATTTGGCAAAAAACTGAAGCCAATATCATGTTTAGCTTGGCTGGCACTTCAAGAATGAACTGACAATGGCCGTCCAGTGTGACAGAATCAACAGTACCTGGCCATCTGCTTCTCAGCATCACACTCCCTCCAGTCCAACACTCCGAGTGCCAAAACCTACAGCTCTGACGTCAACACAGGCACGTTCTCTACAGATTTATAACACAAATCACACATTGAATGAATCATTTCATTTGGGGGAAGGAGGCATTGTCGTATGATATTACTGAAAGTACTAGCAGAGGGTATTCATTTCAACTGTTTTATGAAACAAAAAAGAAGATATTTTTAAAGCAAAACAGATTAGGAGTCAAATGTTTGTCAAGCACAGGATCATAAAACTGATATATTCTTTTATCATTTCACTTGAGAGTCGATCAAATGAGTTGTCTGTTGTCTGAGATGTGTGGGATCTGTTTTTCTTTCATCCTGCACACAGCAGAAGACGGATGGCTGATGACCAGCACCTCGGGCATTTTCAATTGGCCCATTGCACAGGGCTGCATGTGTTCACTTACTGCATTGCTCTAAAAAAACATTTTCCTTTTTCAGTAGTCTCCTTGACCCAGAAAAAAAAACACACACACACATACACTGCTCCAACAAACTAACGCCCTCCTTATCTTCCGTGGAGACTTTAGCAGCCGTGCAAATTCAAGTGGAAGGGGTGAGAACAAGTTTAAACTCCTTTTTTTCATAAGTGCCTTTCATCATTTGGGTTGAGAAGGAAGGTTTTGACTCGTTCTCGTCCGCCTTTGTGAATAAAGTAGCCACAAATTAATGAGCCGTTCTCAGTAAATTAACCATAGCGAGCTTTTATGGTAGCCTCGTTTCAGGTGCTGCGACTCCTCCTAACAGGACTGGAGGTGAGCTGAGACTCCACAAAGACTGAATGTCTGGTAGAAGTGCAGATATGAGCTTTGATGTTCACGACTCCTCATTCCCCAGCTTATGCTGGAGGTGCTGTCCCATATTAGCCCATCCTGCCTGTGATCTGACAGGGAGAGGAGAGCTCGCTGTGTGGATGCATTATTCATTACTCAGCCTGACTCAAAGCATCTTCTGCTTTCAGAGGAACTCTACTCCCAGTAGGAAAAGAAGAATATTTTGGTTCCATATGAACTTTGTGTATCCCATCCATCCTGAACAGAGCGAAATATTATAACATCCGTATTATACTCTCAGGATTATGGCATCATTTTTCTGGAAAATGCACTATTT
>CAKALU010062424.1:4276-23676 GCA_916700995.1 Hozukius guyotensis | reverse complement strand
CAATGACAGATATTGTCCAGAAACCCTCACAGGTACTGCATTTAGCATAAAACAATATGCTCCAATCATAACATGGCAAACTGCAGCCCAACAGACAACAACAGCTGTCAGTGTGTCAGTGTGCTGACTTGACTATGACTTGCCCCCAAACTGCATGTGATTATCATAAAGTGGACATGTCTGTAAAGGGGAGACTCGTGGGTATCCATAGAACCCATTTACATTCACATATCTGGAGGTCAGAGGTCAAGGGACCCCTTTGAAAATGGCCATGACAGTTTTTATTTAGCGCAGTTACCTACTGTATACTTCAGTGGTTCCAGCTTTCTTGTTGCTGTACTAATTCAGTTTTGATAAAACTCTTGTGTAATTCAAATTTTTTTCCTGATTTGTAATCAGTATCATTTAATTTGTTGCGTTTTATCCAATACTGCCATTAAAAAACTGCAAAGGCCAACTGCTGTCTTCAACCTCATGTGTTTAGTTTGCTGAACAGCTGTGCAGCTACACACATACTAGGGGGGCAGATTAATGTGCTTTTAATCATTTTTGGACAACAGTGGAGCTCTATGGCACAGAGGAAGAAAGGCAATAAGAGAAATAAAGTACATCGCCAGCCAGTTTGGCTGTGGTGCAATGAGCTCAAAATAGAATAAAACACTGTATGACTCAAGTAAACAATTACGCAGTTTGCTGGCAGAAGGTCAAAAAAAAAAGTAAAACATTTATGAAACTAGTTCAGTTTCAGTCTAACAAACACAACGTGATGGAAACCAACTGGAGACAGCCGGATTTTACTGCACCAACGCACAAGCAGAAAAGATCACACTGAAGCATCATCATCCGCAGCGCATCACATTTGAGCGTTTCCCTTTCGGTAAGAAAGACATCTCTGTAAACAAGCTCAAAGCGTCTGATTAATTCATAACAAGGCTGAGGAGCCTGGAAGCCAGTAAAAAAGAGTTTCTCATCACCAGACTGCGAGGCAACATGACATATTGAGCTGTGGACGCTCACAACAGAGGGCATCTGTTAGCGATCGAAACTTACTTCTTTTCCTCTTCTGCTTTTGATCTGTCTTTTTTAGGACTGTGTGTATGTACTGTGTGCTTTGTGCACTGTGACAGCCACGTGCCATTAAACGTGGGTGTGATGTACGGTGCACCTGCAGCATCTAGTGATGAATGAATGAATGAATGAAGAGGGTTAACAGCCAGGACAAGGTGTACCGAGTAAAGACAGAGTCCAGCATCCTTCAGTACTGGAAGCAGAGTGAGGTCATATATAACTGCAGACAACCACCACAGATTGTGTTACAGGATATCTCCTAGAATAGATCTCTGACTCAGTCTCTTCCTTTGCATCTCTCCTCAATTCTTGGCAGTGAGGCACTCATAAATTTCTGATTCATTGTGTTCTGCATGATATAATCAATATTTATGTTTTTGTTTGTTTTTGTGGCGGTAGCGGCAGCGAGAGACGGGTGTTGGCTATGGAACAAAAATAAATGAAAAATGACTCAACAAATAGATAAATGTGTCATTAAATGTAGCAAAAATAATATTAAAAATAAATGTAGCCATTAATTAATTGATAAAATGTGACATAAATTGATATTTCTGTTTTAATTTGCTTCTTTATTTATTTATCTTTGTATTAATTCACTTATATATTTACTCTTCTGTTTAATTTACCCTTGTATTTATTTATGTATTTATTTTGATTAATTTTTAAATTATTATTTTGTTTTATTTTTTATTTATTCTTTCATTTTTTATTTTTGCATTTATTGTTTATCAATTGTTAAATCAATTTATTTTTTATTAATTTATTTTTTGCATTTTCTTTTAAAAATGTAATATTATTTTTTAAATTAATTATTTTTTTTATTTATTCATTTATTTTTGCATTGGTTTTATTTCATAATAAATGTGCATATGCATTTATGTATATATTTGAATTTATTTATGCACAATTTTCCCTTTGCATTTCCCCAAACTTATTTATTTCTCTATGCTTTTCTTTATTATGATTCATTTTTGACATTTTAAAAGAGCAGCTTGACAAAAATATCTCAACTCAAGGTCTGACTGATAGTACTCGTTTCCAAAGCTTTCAACCAACTTGCATCCCTCCTCAGCTGATGGAGTTGCTCGGCAACCGAGTTGGACCTTGTGTTGAGATCTTTTTCTCAAACTACAGTACTTTATAAAGTAACACAAGTTTGTGCTGAATCATTTTTATAAGAGTAGGTCTGACTTTTTTCTAATATTTTACTGTAAAACGCAGCTTTAAAGTAGACGGTTACTTGACATTTGCTCCCAGAAATCCCACTTCCATATAAATGAGGCATATATAGATCTTTTCTTTTTCATTAAAGCCACTGTGTGCAGAATATGGATGTGCTTATAACAACTTTCAAATTGTTCTCAGGGTATACATTTTTATTTGCTAAAAAAACGAGACATTAGTGCAAACTATGTGTGACGGTATCGGCATACAAAGCTGTCTCGTTTTAGATACTACCACATACTGTAGTACAGCATCTTTAAGTCTTATACTACTGATAATGTCACTAACATAAAATTTCAGCACTGATAATTAGGGATAAAAAACACTATAAGATGATTCGTGGTGAATTTCCATTAGCAGGATAACCTTGAATATCCTCACGAGTGACTTGAAAAAGTTGTCTTCATGGTAGAAAAGTGAAAAATAGAGCCTGATTTTAAAAAAGAAATACAGGAATTATCATGTAAAATGACAAAATGTTGCTATTGTTAAAAATTATTTATTTTTTATTTATGCAGGGAGACCTTATGATTTATGATGACCTCATTTAACATTATTTGCTTTTCACTAAAAAAGATGTGTGTCCTATCTGTGATACAATACAACTATTTGTTTCTTAACAAAATGTGAGGCAAAGTGATTCCAGATGTTTTAGTGCCATTTTAGGAGTTTGATGATTATTGGGATAACATAGGGAATCGCAATTATTTTTGTCCAGGATAATCATGACATGAAATTTTCATATCGTCCCATGCCTACCGATAATCTTCATTTTCACAAAATGTATGTGTAAATCTATGACGTCAGTATATAATAGTCGATAGGCTACTGTTGTATCAGCTGGTGGCTTAAGAAGTGAAAAGGTACTGCACTAAAAACAAAGCTTAAAAAATTAGTTTTCTGGCCACTTGGGTGAATACTGGCATATTATCATTTTATAGTTGTTATGGTGAACAGATCAGCAAATTTGCATATTTACACATCCAGCAGACGCGGTGCAACATTAGCTTTCATTTGGATCTTTCATCGTGTTTCTGGCCATCTGATGAGTGTAAGTCTAATATCAGCTCTCCTTTTAGCTGGTTTTGTCTCTACCAACACCTGAGAAAATGATCTGTCTTTCTATCTGCTAAATGCTTCGCTGCGTTCACCAGCTAGTTGCTAACTTTGCCTGTCTGCCATTTGGTGCTGGGCTGGTAGTGCACAGTGGGTTTTTATTGGAGGATTTTACACTGAAAACAGCTGGCTGCTGCTGCTGCTGGAAATGAGGTTGATGAGTGAAGTTTGTGGAGCGGAAAACCAAAACAAACAATGAGCCACAAGAGTGAAGCAGATTCCTCTGATGTTCTGTCACTACAAGCATTTCACATTATACATACAGTAGTCATTTGATTCGTGCTAATTTAAAAAAAATATAGTGATGAGTGGAGCCTTAAAATATGCTGGAATATACCACTAATACAGGCTCTACATCAGTCATCATTTACTCTATTTCTAGCCCTCGTTTTCACTCTCCCTACATGCCTCAACCCTTTTCTCTTCCCTTCATGTGCATATCTCACTTCCCAGTCTCTCCCTCTGCACCTCTCTCTCTCTCTCTCTCACTTCATCTTTTATTCCAACCTTCACACTTTCATCCTGGCACGCAGACTTGAAGAAATGTGAGCTACGAGGCTGCTGGGGAGCCACGGTGGGTGTTTAAAGTCTGCAGAGCTCGTGCACACTTTGTACCCTCACACAGCCTGGAAATTTTCAGAACTTCCCCCGGCAGCTAATTTGCATCCTGAGTGTGGGTTAGGATGTCTATTTTGGGTCACACTAATATACAGAAAGACTATTTCTTTCTCTTTCTTTCTTTGGATGAAAGTAATTCATCAAATTAAAAAAAAGACTGCAAATATAACTATGACCACTAAGTGGTGCTGATAACAAAAAGTCTAATCACACGTGAGAGTCCTCCTGCTACACCTTTCAATTAATGTCCAAATGGGACAATTACTCACCCTCAAAATTAATCACCCTAATATCAGTCAATGTCTCAATAAACATAAGTCCACAGACAAAAAAGAGCTCATTCTTGTATTGGTCAAATAAAGAAGTCTAAGAGGAACAGTTCAAGGTTTCATTCAGCCTTAGTTGCTCTAAGTGCCACCTCTGATGAAAAGACTTTCTCTATTCAAATACATTTAGGAAAGGAAATGATAGAACCATATGTATGAACATACACCCCCATATACTCTGCTTTTTAACAAACATTGTTTCTCATGATGGAAACCAGGAGTATCTTTTCAGGATCAATCTAATGAAAAACTTGGCTTCCCTGTAGTACATAATGAAACTAGAGTTACCGCCTCCCAGTTGAATGCCTCCGCCAACCAGTCACGGTCCTTTGACAACCAAATTCTCATCAGTTCATCCTTGAGTCCAGGTGGACATTTGTACCAAATTTGAAGAAATCCCCTTCAGGCGTCACTGGGATATTGCGTTCACAAGAATGAGTTGGATGGACGAACAACCCGAAAATTGCCGGCGCGGAGGCATAAAAAGTCAATTTTAGTTTCTCATACATCATTCGTATATTTTGTACAAAGGCTAGGCTTTTAGCAATACCATGAATGATTCTATTCTACATGCGATAAACGATATATATCACGATATAGCATGTTTTCTGGTAGTTCAATACATAAATAGTCTACATGAAATAACCACACGGTAAAACCCATTTTTGTATACTCCAGTGTGAACTTAAATACTTGAGTGCAAAATGAACATAAAAGTTTTAAGTGAAATTATAAAGAAGAAATAAATAAATACAGGCCTAGCCTATATTACGATAGAAACGATATAAAAAATATATATACAATAGACATTTTTATATAGTTTTGACAATATATATCATCATATTGTCCAGTCCTTATAAGCAGTATATAAACATTTAATACATTATTTTATAAAAACACTATAATGTAGTTGCAACAGATGTAAATTACTGCATTTGCCAACAACTATAACTCCTCCTGTGGAGGCTGGTGTGTAAATAGATAATGCATTATAATATAATGAAACACAGTTGTCTTAAATAAGTCCTTATAGCTGCTTACAACCACATTACAGTGCTTTATAAACCATTTATTACATGTTTATTTAGTGCTTATGAAAGCTTTCTGTTGATGCAATGACAACATTAAAAGTTACATGGGAGCCTCGTCTTTCATGACTGTTAATGTTCATTTAAATGGTAATACACACTAAAAAAAATACCCCGGAGATCCACTAAAGCCTCCGACAATGTACACTACTTCCTGATAGAAAGTCCATTATGTTAATGTTGCCTGGCAACAGGACTCCAGACGGTACAGAAAAAAAGGATCTCTGGCTAATATTGATTCCTGCCAATATTGGTTCCAGGAAGTAACAGCTGGATCACTGTAAGTTTCACAAGTCTTTATAAAGTCCAGGGGAGCAGGTCAGAGAGCAGCAGAGGGGCGACAGCAGGGAGAGTATCGACTCACGGATCAATACGCCGCCCTGCAGCACCGGAACAATCTTTACCTCGTCTTGACTCAACCTGGCTTTATTCAGTCATTGTGTGTTTTATTCACCTTGAACTTGAATGCGTTCTAAGGCTCAGTATTGGTTCTTGCGTGGGAACATATAGTTTCCAGGAGGCTTCTGAATAGGCGTTCTTAGCCTCACTTTGTGGCCTGTTGCTTTAAGTATTTACATGTACAGTACTGTACACTGACCAGAAATCATTTTCACTGCATCACCATCTCCCTCTCTTCTTCCCAGTTTCTCTGCTTGGTTTCTCCTCATAAATTTGTAAATACATTCCCTTTCACCTCCCGCCCTCCTTCTCCCTCCAACACCCATCATAAACACAGCAAAGCACCAGCTCCATACGCTCCCATTGGCTGGCAGTGACATCACTTGTGCAAAGTGTCGAGTCAGACTCCGGCTCGCTCTCTCTGACAGCTGATGCCCCCTTGTGTCCGCACAGAAACTTGCAGTCATTTAAAAACTGTGTTTTGAAGTCTACTTAGCAGCTTTTACACGCTCAACATCTGCATAAACGGACCCCAGATCAGTGAGTGACTTTCACCTTATCCAGGTCATCTGATCCCAAAACAGAAACTGTGGATGTTAGCAAATTGGCTCGTGTTTTGTCTGGCAGTAGAGACCATTAGAGTGAATTACACTGTGAGCCTTCCTGATTATTAAAACAAACAGGATCATGTTCAGGCACTAATGGTTACTTACTGCACGGTGTAATCTGCCCTCTGCTGGTCTCAGGTTACTACAGCGACATCCTGCACCACCACAAGCTGATATACTGCTTGATGTTTATATGAAGGTTTATTGTTCATTTTATTGTTTTGCTTGTTTTATTATATTTTATATAATATATTTTATATTTTTTAAAGCCCCCCTTGAGTGTATTTTGTCATTTCTATGATATTTCATATTTATTTGAGTAATTTCCTGACTAAGTTGATTAGCCACACTGTTTGCCAAACGTTTTTTGACAAAATAACTTAATTCCGTGCAGAATTAACTCAACACACTGACTGTCTCTCTCACTCACTCTCTTCTTTACCGTCTCCTCCTGCTGGAGATAAATTAACGGAGAGCAACCGATGCCGTTTTGGAGGTTTGTGGGCCTCTAACAGGTCCGAAGCACACAACTTTCAGCCCAAAAGAAAACAAGAGAAAAGTCCCGTTGGAGAAAATAAACGAATCACAGAGCAGCACGGTACGGTGTCGGTGCTGGACGGTGCTACTCCAAAACGTCCCGAAACTGCATTTCAAACGCCGGACCTCTGCAACATGTCTATCCGTCCTGCGGTGCGCTGTGGCCGGCGTGCGGCGGTGCGGCGGTGCGGCTCCTCGCTGCAGCAGCAGCCAGACGGACGCCTCGCCAGGAGGAGACGGTGAAGAAGAGAGCGAGTGAGAGAGAGAGAGTCGGCGTGTTGCGCTAATTCTTGTCTCATTTGTGGTCTGATAAAAAGTAAATTCATCTAAACTGGGTTGAAAAACGATGCAATCTGGTTGCCGTGGTAATGAATTACGTCTGACTATTAACCACACCCCCATTCTCTGTTTTAGAAAGAACGTTAACCAAAAAACAGGAAGTAAATCTGGCTGGAGGGGGGCTTTAAAATATCTTAAAATCCGTTTTTTACAGAACAATGTAGTTGATTTTGTGCCATTATTTTGCCTTGATTATTTATTATTTATGTTTTGTGTCTGTTGTTGTGTTTTGGTATGTTGTAACTGTGCAGCTAAAGTCTCTATTAGTTAATGTCAAAACAGTAATAAGTCTGAGTTTAGTGTTTCCTACCTTGCGGCTGGTGTAGTGGACGTGTTTGGCCAGCTTGCCATTGAGTCCTTGGAGGAAAACCTCATCCGTGACTTTGCCCACATTCATACAGGCTTCGTCCAACACAGAGAATATGCCCTTATGCTGCTGCTCCACCAAATCCACAATGATCTGGTTATTGAAGTAATCAATCTAACAACAGAGGATGCAGAGGATAAAACACACTGTTATAACATGACAGGAATATACAGCAGCCTATATAACTTGACAAGTGAACAAAAGTAATCCAACTAATTTCTTAAAATCTTTGAAAAACTCAAAAATAAAACCCCGAACTGTCCTCCTTACATGTTTCCAGGGGATGCCTTCTCGTTGATACTCTTCCTGTTCCTGCTTCAGCACCAGCTGGATGAAGAGCTGCTGCAGCTTTTCATTACAGTAGTTGATGCAGAACTGTTCAAAGCTACAGAAACAGAGGAGATGAAATGTTAATTAGATGTATTGCTCATTCTATACAGAGAGAGATGTAATCCTGGATGTGTGTTACACCAAATGTAACATGTTTTACATAAAGATGCAGATGTTTTGAAGCTTTTTATATTGGTGGAATATTCTGTCTCACTGCTGTGTTCTTAGCCACCTGGCCAGTTGCATATGAGTATAGTTTTGGCCTTAGATTGTCAGGTTAGACTAGTCTAACTAAGCTTCTCGGTTGCATAAATCTTATGAATGACTTAATTTGAGATAGGAATGTAGGGTCTGAAGAGAGAGCACTGTTGCTATAGGATAGGAGTATGTTAGAAGATCAATTAGCTAACTATTTCAACTGTTTATCCATAACTTTTTGGGATTCTTTTACCATATTCTTGAATTGTTTCTGAATATCTGTAACAGTTCTAATGATCATTGGATTTATGCTGTTAACCTTTTCTGTTATTTTCTCCCATACTTGGTGTGGTGTTGCTGTTGCATCCGCCCTTTTTTCTCCTCTGTGAAGTGTTTTATTTCTCCCATAATGCATTGCACGACATTAGTAACTCATAGGGAAGCTTTATGCAACAGATTAAAGGGACTATTTGTAACTTTCAGAAATGCTTGTTAACAGCGACACACTTGTGGCCGTTAAGTCAACGAAAGTCAGCGTCGGGCTCGCGCTTGCTCGCTCTAAATAGACATGAACGAGCATCGCTCAAAACAGTGAGGCGACACACGTCAGCAAAAACCACAATATCACTCTATATTTCAGCTGCTTGGCAGCAATGTTAGCTGACCAGACGAAGGTCTCTCCATGAATCAATGCTGATCCTAGTGTTGGCTTTTCCTGCTTCAGCCCCGAAGAGAAACGTTATCGTCTCCGAGCGCGCCCGCAGGGAGACATCGGCACCCGGTCGGACGCGATAACGTTACTCGCTGCGGAGCTCCGTCACTTCACAAGACACGGGAAACCTCTGTTGGTCTGGAGGAGCTGCAGCATTTATTTCTGCACAAACGTCCACTGTACATTTACTAGATATTCTCAGAGCTAAACTAACTCTTCTGCAGTGTGTAGTGAGCGCGCATGAACGTGAGGTGGAGCGAGAACGCGCGCGTTGTGTGAGTGCAGGCAGGCAGAAGAGCGGTCTGAACAGCGTAGCCACACGCGAACGCGCATGGGATCCCGACCCGGTAGATTTATACCTGTAAAAAGTTACAAACAGTCCCTTTAAGTGTCTAAGGCAAGTCTGACTTAAAGTTCTATTTATTTATTTTTTTTATGCAACTGGCAGCTGGTTAAATATGGGTTAAATTAAATTAAAAATTGAATAAAAAATCCAAACCTGTTGTTCTGGAAGATCTCAAACCCGTAGATGTCCAGCACCCCGATGACGGTGTTCTTCCCGTGGACTCTGGCATCGTAGTTTTTCACCTCAATGATGTCATTGATTCGTCCCACAATCCAGCAGAACAGGCGCTCGTACATGGCCTGAGGACGACAAAGCATTAAAAGTGTGTAGTAGCCCAATTAGCTTCTAGGTGGTGAGCAAGTGCCTTGCTCAAGGGGCTCAGAGTAGTCTAGCACAGATGGGTCACTGAGAGTGAAATGTCACAATATCAGTGAGTCAGACTTTTGTTCACGGCCCACAGTGCTGGTTTAGGACCTGCCTACATGCATTGCCTCCTCCACAGTCTCCAGCCTCAGTCTGGAGTCACAATATTGTGACTCACGCTCGTGTGAATCACAGTAAAAAAAATACCGCCAAGCACCAAGTGAAATGTCACAACCCTCCGAGCAACAGCTGGCCAGTGTTTGTTTCTTTTCTGTGCAGCCCACTACAGAGGAAGTGCTTTGCCTGACAGATGACCAACAACATGTAATTTTATATCTTCCCAACAATAACCTTGGCAAGAGCGTCCCGTCCGTAGCCGGCCTCTTGTGCCGTGTGCTGCTTTTCGATGACGTCTCGACCCGTGGCCACGGTGCGGTACAGCAGGGCCTTCTCCACGTTCTCTTCTTTGGTGGACAGCAGCTCCCTGATCACGGACACCAGCTTCGTGCTCTCTATCAAGGTCACATCACCGTCAACCCCGAATGTCAGGTTGCCCTAAAAGAGAAGCCAGAGAGGACGGATTATTCTTGAGTGCATTTCGGTTAAAGGAATAGTTCAACATTTTGGAAAATGCACTCATTCGCTTTCTTGCAGAGAGTTCAGGCCTTTATACACCAGGGGCGTGACAAATAAACAACCTGTGAATATTACATGTCTAGTGCTTTTATTGTGAAAGGTTAGAACACAAGGAGTGGATCTGGTCTGCGCTGCCTTCGTCAAGGTTGAAAGAAGTATTAAAGTTTGCCGTCTTGGTTCAGACTACATCTCAGAGTCTCTGTGTTGTTGTTTCATAAATATAGAGTGCACCAGGGATGATGTATTTTTGTAGGCCAACCAGGAAGTTAGGGACTGGTTCCCTCGATAAAAAGCCAATTTACATTATTATTATAATTATTATTACATTATTTTTACTTTACTTTATATTTAGCCATACATGTACTTTGTTCTCCAAGTTACAAACTCATTTCATCCTACAATATAAATGATTAATACAAAGAACATGCCATAACGTAATCATCATATGTAAATCCAAAAGCAATACATTTATGAGTGGAAAAAAATAATAATTAATTAATTAAAAAATCACCAAAATAGGACATTCTCTCAGGAAATTATAGAGCTGTAAAAGAAACCATTACAGACATTTTTTTGTAAGATTAATTGTGAGCTGCTTTTGCATTGGACACAGAATACAGCGGTTAAAAAGAAATAAAGAAAGTAAACAAACGGGTGAATTTTCAGAGCCGTGCTCTCTCTCTATCTTGGCGAGGATGCTGGTCCACTTTGCCAATATGGCGCTCATTTGTCTAAAATCTACACACAGTATCTCCCGTACTGGGACACAGCTGGTGTTAAGAGAGGAGCAGGGATTTTGATATTATCTTGGTATTACCAGATGTAGGATGGTGGCCAGGATCTTGTAAACAGTCTGAATCTCCTCCCCTGTGAAGCCGATCACTTTCATGGCATCGGCTACAGCTTTGAAATCGGCGCCATCGTTGATGGAAGACTGGAGAGAGAGAGAGGAGAAATGTTAGAGAAGGATGACAACAAAACGACTGAAAGTTAAAGGTGCAATTGATTGATAACATTCAGCCACTTTTTAAATGATTATTTCATATTATTTAGGAAAAAACATACTTTTATTCTGCACCTTTCTAAAAGCTCTGTGGATGTATTATTGTTTTTTAATTATTCGTCAACATAAAAATGTAATCAATAACACCTTTAAAGTTGACGGGATCAATCATTACAATGTCTAGTTAGCTTTCAAAGCAAGATTGTCACTTTTTCAACATTTTATCTTTAACAATTTGGACAATTTGTTGATTTTCTTTCCCAGCTGAAGCAAATATAAAATATTTTCCGTGAGTGTTTTTTCCCGGAGTCGCAGCCTTTTCCTTTCTCTACCAATTAATCTAGCCGGGATATCAAATTCCCACAGTTCATAAGTTTACAAACCGATGTTTTGCTGAGGCACACAGAGTACAAAACCGCCACCTCAGCCGTTTGTGTTCCATGACATCAGGCTGTTTGTTGCTGTCAAGTGGTTTTGTTCCTACTCATTAAGATCACGCAAAGACGGCGGCGCACAGCAGAGGTCTAAATAAAAAACACTTCTCTTTACAGAGAGATGATGATTACTGAAATACTACATGTGATACTTTACACTCGTACCCCTGATTTGTGATTTGTTTAAAGAACGTGTAAACTGTGGTGAGGAAACACACATCTGGAAGTCGTGTGTTGATGTGTATTCATCCGTCTGCAAACAAACTTAAAGTCACACTGACGCTCTCAGACTTTAGCTTTGGGGGGTTTCATACTCTGCTACTTCTATTTGTGAGTTGAATTATAAGAAGTACCTTAATTTGACCTCCAACTTTGATGTAGTTGTAGGCCGTCGGGTCCTTCTGGATGTGAAGAGAGCGTAGCAGGGCATCCGGAGCTCCTCTGAGCAGCTAATGAAAAAACCAAAAACATTCAAACTGTACTTACAACACGTCATACAGAAACACTATTATACAGAGCAAACATATAATTCCTGACGTTTACTCATGCATGATGTACAGATTGCATCCTGAGTCATCAGCATTTGTCCACCACGTTTGAATTGAATGCGTCTTTACTTCCAAAAACAAACTGTGGCCTCACTTTCACCTCCCTAAACCCCCACATGAAGGAACAAAAGGCCTCTTGATGACTCAGAAGTTCTGCATGGATTCACATTTCCTGCTGGTGAGATCAGTCTTCCACACAATGAATGACTGCATGCATACACACATATTACACATACGCTCTCGTCACATGCAAACACACACTCATTTACCTGGTAGTATGAATGAAAGCTCCTCTCTCCTTCCTGTTGGAAAATCACTCTGGACTGTTGAAGGGAAAAAAAGGAACGAGTAACACAACAGCCGTCTTAAAGCAACGACAAAGTGAGGGAAGTTTCGTCACTCTAAAAGCTCTATTATTACCTAGAGTACGAGGCCGGTGGTTCCTAATGTTTTTGGCATGTGACACTTTAAAGCAGACATGCCAACACTCCCGTTTTTTCCCGGGTTTCTCCCTTATTTCTAGGCCTTCTCCCAGCACCGTCCTATGTTGTTGTTTCTTCCGGGAAAGCTCCTTAATTTGCACGGCCCTCAAACTTTATTATGAATAATCATCATCATCACACACGGATCCATAAGTTTTATATGTTTTTCTGACGTCACCCAAGTTGCCAGATCGTCTATGAAACACAATCCACACACTACATACAATTTCAATACACCTGTCACCACAACCTGGCAACCTACCACCCGATTTAAGGGCCATGTGTGCAGCTGTTAGCAGTACCAATACTTATTATTACTATTATGTTCATCAAATGATAAATGTTCAAATCTTTTAATTTTATTTTTTGTCTGTATTAAAAAGTTGACTGCTTGTTTTTATATTCATTATTGTATTCTACATGTAAAGCGTCTTTAAGAACTTTGAAAAGCGCTTTATAAATCTGATGCATTATTATTATTATTATTATTATTATTATTATTATATCTATGTGTCTTGTACCACAGTGTTAAACTGCAGCGTTTCTGTGATAAATTGATGTTTTGTCAGAACATAGATATAAATAACCTGCCGTATTTTTAAACCTCGATGTTGCAGGTATGCTTTAAAGTGGAGCTCTGTCTACTCATAACCCCTCGTCACAGGTTGAATTGGGAGCAGTTCAACCAACAGAGTGATGTTTCTTTCTCAGATTACTTTATTTGAATAGTTTCCGCAGGCCTGATGGGGAAACCTCTCCAGTATTTACCTACAGTAGGTACAATAGTATCTGCACTTACAATACAACACTTTATTATACTATATAAATCAGTGAGGAAATCACTGACTTCACCATCACCACCTGGTGTGACCTTTACCTTTTCCAGCAGGTAGTTGCTGATGTGGCCTCCGATTGGATCTCCCTTGAAGTCAAAGTTGATGTCCATGTACTTGCCGAAGCGGCTGGAGTTGTCGTTGCGGTTGGTCTTGGCGTTCCCGAAAGCCTCCAAGACGCAGTTGGATTTAAGCAGCATGTTTTTCACCCTGTGGGACGGCAGGACGACGTCACAGGTAAAGAGATTGTTGAGTAAGTACAACCAGGATAAAAGAGCGACTCGTACTGTGAAGAGGTGGGATAAAGAACCTACTTTATACTTTCCTAGTATTTTAGATTAGTTAATAGTTTAACACGTTCACCATATCTACTGTATAACATGATGCCAATGTTGTGTTTGTAGCTTGTTGTGCTGCCCTCAAGTGGCCAAACAGAATACAAAAAGGCAGGTTTTATATAAAGTAACATGCAGAGTTATGAAAGTAGAACCACGAGTTCTCAAATCCTGCAAACCAGAGACAGACGTGTCTTGTATAAGTGATATTTGGGCCGACCAGACTCCCCTTCAGGTCAGGATTTGACCAGCAGACACAGCTGGAGTTTTTCAACATGTGTTTCAATTAACTACCGGTGCCAACAGTTTCCCCCGACACCCACTAATAACACAACAGGAAGAGGGACGATCCCAGCTGATACCTAAGTAACTCACATAGACAACACACAGTAATCTGCTGGGAGAAGTCAGGACCAAGGTTAGGATAGTTTTCAATTAGTTTTTATTTCATTTTAGTTTAGTTTTAGAGTGTGTTTGCTAGTTTGAGTTTCAGTTTTTGAAAAAGGTTTAGTTTTAGTTTTAATACATTTAGTAGTGCTGTCAAAGTTAACGCGATAAAGCGTGAACGCAAATTAGTTTTAACACCAGTTTGCTTCCATAACATGTCTTCTTTCAGACTAGTGGGGAGAAAACATCCAAAACACACATTCAGGTGTTTATTTTACTACTTTGTCTATTTACGTCAGTAGATTTCTCTTAAACCCACAAAAATTTTGCATTACATAATGCCTCATTTGCATATTTTAACAGCAAATTTCAGAAAACTTGTAATACAAAACATAACTGCTTTAATGTCAGTAATCAACTGGGATTCATGGTGATAACTATTAGTTAATTCTTTTTACCCTATTCACCTGGAGTGTCTTTAACAGTCCATATCTTTAAAGGCCGTTTTCTCAAAATGAGTTTTCTCTCAGACTCTGAGCCAGAAATCTCCACTTCAGCAGCTCTTACATCCACCAACCTTTCCAGTTCCATTCCTGTCTATATTCTGAAGGTTTTTACAGAGGGGTTTGTACATATATCATTCTCAGCCTGATTTATACAACATTTTATTCCTAAAAACATGGCGAAAATTGATTTTCTTTTTAATGCCCGTTGACAGTATTTTCTGATTTGTGGATTGATAAAAAGAGATATTGAAAATCAAGAATTTTAAACCCGGCTTTATCCAATGTTCACATTTATTTTCTGGAAATATTTGCAAATTAGCACATATTTAATAAGATATTGCATCATTTGCATATTTAAACATAAAGTGGAGAAGTTTCATGGAGGTTATATATTAGTTAGAAATGTTCACCTGTAGTGTCTCCCCTTAAAGTTGACTTTAAACCTTTTCTCTGCACAAATCTGATCTTTATCTCTGACCTACAATTAGTTTACTTTAAAGCAAAGCTTATCTTGTGCTTTACTCTTAATATCTATCGATTTCAACACACTTAACTAACTATAACCACCATTGGGTAATAATATTTCTCCTGTGGTGTGGTGGAAGCGTCCACACCCTCTCAGTTATCAGTGATCTGGTCTGAAGCCTTGTTGAGCTGTAACTTTATCTCACTGTGATCTCAGAGACTTTGACTAGCAGCAGTATTCATTCCAGGAATATGACATTGACTTACTTCTATCTACAATAGCTGAGATAAGATAATAAAGGTGACCTAGAAAACAGAAAATAGATCCTCCAGTCAGTTGTTGTAGCTGTGTTGGTCATTAACAAAGACCTCTTCTTGTGGGTAGAAACTCTAATATTAGAAAGAGGATGTTTGCTGTACTCTCTCACTCTGTGGTGGACTTTTTCACACAGTTTTCCCCTCACAGTAAAATATCATTGTGTATTTGGGTGTCTCATTTGGATAAACAAAACACATCTCTGTGGTATGACTAGGTTTTTGTGATAATATTTCCAGAAACTTGCAAATCAGGAATCCACAAAAAATTCCTCCCTTCCTACCTGATAATATCTGATAATATTATGCAGGTTAGTCACCAAACCAAACCAAGCCCGTGCACAGCTTCTGCAGTGTGTTCACGTTCAACAGAGTCAATAACGGCAGCTCACCTTTCAACTTCAGCCCTCTGATTGGGATTGGTGATAGCAGCGATGTATTGCATTATGTACTTGCTGGCTTCGGTCTTTCCTGCTCCACTTTCCCCTGTAATAATAATAAAAACACACACAGTGCAAAGAGTCTTTAAATAAAACAATTCATAAATCAATCAATCACACTTTATTTATACACAGTAGCACCTTTCAAACAAATTACATGCACTTCAAAGTGCTTTTCAAGCGACAGACAAAACTTGAGATGTTAAAAGTAATAAAATGTTAATAAAAAAAAATAATTCTTATTGATCAACAGTTGTTCAAAGTAGTAAAATACTGGTAAATAAAATCGAGTAAAATAGATATATAAATGATAATGGCATAAGTGTAAATAATAAAATCATAAAAAATTTAAATATTTTTGTGTTGTTTTTTTTGTGGTCTATAATTTTGTCTGTCAAATTAAACCGCCAAACCTCGAATGATTTAAATATCTGAACAGGCATGTCTTCATAAAATAAAGTTGATAAAATTGCCAAAATTACACCGTTTATTATAGCCAGACACTGTAAAAACAGAAATTATTGTCAGATTTTCAAATTTCTAAAACAAACGAATCATGTGTGGCGAACGCTTCCGTCGGGAAACATAACCAAATCTAAGCTTAAAATTTGATTTCATCAAAACCACTTTATTCTACATGTCTCATTTAAAATTTCGTTAAAAATAACCAGTTTGCAGAATAAAGATCCTGTAAAAAACATTAAATTCTGCGCTCCTCAGCGCAACTGGGAAGCCGTGAATGACTCGGCTGAGACCGACAGTGTTGTGAAAAAAATTAGGTGAAATTTGGACTGAACTGCCGGCTGTTTATACAGAGCAGAGAGGGCAAGAGAGTAAGTAGAGGTTGTAAAAATGTAAATAGTTCAATATGTAAAGCATGTGGAGCCCCCAACACTTGTTGGCACTTGGAAAAATGTTGTATATATAGATTCCATTTTTTGTAAAATAAATTATCAAAGAAATTCAACTTGCATTATTTCTTTTTTGTGTGTTTTTTGGCATTATAACTGTGTTACATGGGACAAAAGACATGTTTGAGATCTCCCTACATCTAGCCATGATTGTGCTGTTTCCATAGAGGTGGAGGAATTATTTACTGCAGTGAAAAACGAGGCCACAGTGGCAAAAAAGGCCCTGACACCTCTGGAGGTTCAGAGGTTTAAGACCCAGAACTAAAGCCTGGTTTGGTTCTGGGTCTTGTGGAGGGGCTCAGTTCCCCCTCTGACCACTGAGTGGAGCTTCATCCTCTGGATGGTTCCTCCAGCTGCCACACAGCTTGTGACCACATGAAATATTTGTTTTATGCTTTTATTAACTTATTAACTATTAACTTTTACTAACTTAGCAGAGGTTATATCAACATTTGTTAATAAGTATCTCCTCCAGAACATCTTTTAGGAGAGAAAACACCTGAGTAGAAGAGGAAATAAAGGATTATTACAGCAGGATTATAGATTTATATTAGAAGGAAACAGGACAAAAAGTGCTCAGAAAAAAATAAGATCCCAAACGTGTAGTTACATGTGAATAGTACAACTAGAAGAGTGAACCATGTTTGTGCTCTTTGTGTGGCCCACGCAGGGGGGCTTCCCGTGTTACCTGAGATGACAATACAAGTGTCTTTGTTCCTCCTCTTCATGGCTTTGTAGGCGGCGTCAGCGATGGCGAACAGGTGGGGCGGCCTCTCGTACAGCTCGCGGCCTTTATACTGCTCTACGACGTCGCGGCCGTAGATGTTCATGGCGCGGTAAGGGTTGACGGACACGACCACCTCTCCGATGTAGGTGTAGATCCTCCCCTTCTCAAACCTGACGACACACAGGATACACATTTAGGATTATGATCATCAGATATCCTTCTATTTGTATTTGAGGATTTATCACCTCACTGAATCCAGAATTACTGTTCTAAAGGTGTGTAAGTGTTTTATCTTTCTGTGTTCAAGCAGGTAAAACAACTTCCTTTATTTATAAGCACTCATACAACAAACTATCCAGGTTCTAATCAAAGTCTTGCAACTAGGGCTGTCAATCTATTAAAATAGTTAATTGCACATTCTTTTATCTGTTCAAAATGTACCTTAAAGGGAGATTTGTCAAGTATCTAATACTCAAATATGCTGCTTTATGCAAATGTATGTATATATTTATTATTGTAAATCAGTTAACAACACAAAACAATGACAGATATTGTCCAGAAACCCTCACAGGTACTGCATTTAACACGGCAAACTCATGATCGGCGTACTGTGCGACCACTTTCAGGCGTTCTCGGTTCGGTTGTTTGGTCCACACCAGGGATAGATTGACAGCTTTCACAGTAGCCCAAATGAACCGTACTAACCGGGCAAACGGACCTGAGTTTGTTTTAACCGAAGGAGTGAGAGAGTTGGGAGTGAAAGCACCCTAACTCTAACGCCAGAGAGCAAAAAAAGGTATTTAAAAGTGTCGAACTACTTCTTTAAAACCTTAAGTATCAGTCTAGAGTTCTGCATAGTCCAGTGTCATCAAATACGGAACCAACAATCACTGAAAAAAAAAGAAGATAATCACAATATTACAGAAACTCAATAATTAAAAAAATTGCAACACATATCAAAATCGGCCCCATACAAATCAAAATTACGTTTAATGGGAGACTCCTGCCACTTAAACTACTAACAGTGTAGCTGAATGCAGACCTACTCTCAGGGTCATTCAGGGACATCCATCATGCAGGAAACCCAAAAAGTAAATAACGACCTTTATTAACAGCATAAAATGTTAAAGGGACTATTTGTAACTTTCAGAATTGCTTGTTAACAGCGACACCTGTGGCTGTGGAGTCAACGAAAGTCAGCGTCGGGCTCACGCTTGCTCGCTCTAAATATACCTGAACGAGCATCTGTCAAAACAGTGAGGCGACACACGTCAGCTAAAACCACAATACACTCTATATTTCAGCTGCTTGGCAGTAATGTTAGCTGACCAGACGGAGGTCTCTCCATGAATCAATGCTGATCCTAGTGTTGGCTTTTCCTGCCTCAGCGCAGGCTGAGAGGTAGCAGGGCTCCGCAGCGAGTAACGTTATCGTCTCCGCCCGCAGCCGGAGGAAACAGGGAGACACCGGCACCCGGTCGGTAACGAGACGACAACGTTTCTCCCTGCGGAGCCCCGTCACTTCACAAGACACGGGAAACCTCTGTTGGTCTGGAGGAGCTGCAGCATTTATTTCTGCACAAACGTCCACTGAACATTCACTAGATATTCTCAGAGCTCAACTAACTCTCCTGCAGTGTGGAGTGAGACGAGACAGCGGCCACACGCGAGCGCGCATATGTGAGCGCGCATGTGTCCCGACCCGGTACATTTATACGCTTAGAAAGTTACAAACAGTCC